>PYAF01003111.1:345811-396972 GCA_007407185.1 Glycine tomentella
TTTGATGAATCTGCCTAACTCTGTTAGTTATCTGTCTGTATGGGTTATGCTATGAGAAACTGGATCAGCAGGGGTATGCCTTATGTGATTTTGTGTGATTTCATACATAATGTATCAAGAAAAGCGATTCTGAGCTTCCGCTGAGTTTTATAAACTATGTTTTAAACGTTAAACTGATATTATGAATGATAACACGTCGAAGGCCTACGGGGTGTCACATATGGCTTGAAGCCAACGAACTTATGTGGTATTTTGACAATGGTTGTTCAAGCCATATGATGAGAGACAAGAAAAAATTTGTCTCTTTCAAAGCAAAGGGGGGAAATGCTTATTTTTTATGATGATGTAGGAAGTCCAAGAGAAGCTTCTCCAAGTAGTGAAGAGCTGGTGAGCAATAAACCTCAAGAAGGACCTTTATCACAATACAACTTTTGTCCTAAGGAATAGAGAGCACCAAAAGATCTCTCTATGGATAACATCATCAAAGACATAGAAAAAAGAGTAACTACTAGACATTCTTTGAACTTTTTTTGTGGGTCTCAAACTAGAACCCTTGTCTATATAAAAGGAACTCAAATATTAATTTTGGATAATTTCCATGAATCAAGAGTTGAACCAATTTAAAAGAAACGATGTATAAGAATTGGTTCCTTATAATAAAAATATGAACATCATTGGCACTAAATGGGTGTTTGAAAATAAATTGGATGAACACAATTTGATCACTAGGAATAAGGTAAGGCTAGTAGCCAAGGGATATAACCAACAAGAAGGTATAGACTTTGGTGAAACCTATGCATTGGTAGCTAGACTAGAGGCTGTAAGATTGTTACTTGCTTATGCTTGTGTTATGGATTTCAAGTTATACCAAATGGATGTCAAAAGTGTTTTCCTAAATGGTTACATTGAAGAAGTTTATGTTTCCCAACCTCCGGGGTTTGAGGATCATAAAAATCCAAGTCATGTATACAAGCTTAAGAAAACTCTTTATGGACTTAAACAAGCATCAAGATAATGGAATGATTTGAGAGAGGAAAAGTTGATAAAAAAAACACTTTTCATTAAAAAGTCCAGTCATAACAATTTACTTGTGCAATTTTATGTGAATAACATCATTTTTTGTTCCACTAACAAATATCTTTGTGAAGATTTTGTGCACAAGATGTAAAAGGAGTTTGAAATGTCAATGATGGGAGAGTTAAATTACTTTCTTGGTCTCCAAGTGAAGAAAATGGACCATGGAACAATTCTGTAACAAACAAAATACTACAAGGAACTTCCCAAGAAGTTTGAGGTAGACAAAAGCAAGGAGGCTGCAATTCCTATGGTTACTAATTGTTACCTTAGTGCAGATGAAAAGAAAAAGTCAATTGATCAAACAAAATATAGAGATGTCATTAGTTCCCTACTTTACTTGACTGCAAGTAGATCAAACATCATATTTAGTGTTTGCATGTGTACATGCTATCAATCTAGTCCTAAGGAGTCTCACTTCTTTGTTGTAAAAATGATTATGAAATACGTAAAAAGCACTTTAGATGTTGTCCTATGGTACGCTAAAAGTGCTAAGATCTCTCTTTTTAGGAAACTCAAATTCAGACTTTGTCAGATGTAAGATAGATAGGAAAAACACTCATGGCGCTTTCCACTTGTTAGGTAATGGCCTAGTATCATGGAGTAGCAAAAAGCAAACATGTGTTGCCTTATCTACGACTGAGGCTGAGTAAATTGTTGTAGGGAGTTGTTGTGCACAAAGTATTTTTTGACTTTGTATTGCATTTAGAACATATTCCTTTAAGCTGTGATAACACTAGTGTCATTAGTTTCACTAAGAATCCTATCATGCATTCTAGAACAAAACATATAGAAATTATGCATAATTTCATTAGGGATCATATTCACAAATTAAGGTGATTGTGACATCGAGTTTGTTGATACAAACAAAACTCACAACTAGATGACATCTTTACCAAACCTTTAGCAAGAGATAGGTTCTACCATATTCCTAACGAGCTTGACATTTTAAGTTAGTCTAATATCATTTGAGCCAATATGGGAGCTTACATTCATTTCATGTACATATTCCTTTGTATTGTTATGTTTTTTTGTGCATCTGTGTTTGTTTGTTTGTTGTATGTGCATTATTCTAGTTGTTTAGTGATTTATGATATGTAATGAGTCTTGTTTTGAACTAAATGATATTTTCTTCTTTCTAGCTTGTGTGTTGTCCCCCTAGTATGGCAGTTATGATGTAGTTGTCCAAGTGTACTAATCTCCTTGTTCTTGATGGAATTCCTCATTGTTTTATGTTAATTAATTCTATTTCATATCTTTATTATTTATTTGGAACCTATCATTATAATACTTAATCAATTGCATTTGTTTATTAGAACTCGGAAACCTCTCTTTTCATTTGTTTATTTGTTTTCTTCTAAAAACCACAACCATAAAATATTTAAATCCTCTTTTTAATCATCTCAAGTGTTAGTTTAATAAATTTGATTATTTGAGAATACAACTGGTCCTTTGGATTCAATATCTGAACTTTCAAGTCAATTGTTACTATTGCATAGGGTATATTTGCCCTTGTGTGAGTCTTACATATTTTACACATAAAAAACCTTATTGCATGAAAGAGCATGTCTTAATTGAAAAAGTCATGTTATAGATGTGGCCTTATTCTATGTGGGGCATGGTTCATCATGTGATATAGATGTATGAAAAAGTCATGTTATCTTCTATGTCATCATGCAATGATAAAGTTATTTTGAAAGTTGTGCTGAGCCTAACTGGGAAGGCCATAAATGAGTTCATGTGGAGCTCTAGCCTTAGGGTTGGTATATGGTGTGGAACCTCCGTATAACTCATGTTAGTCCCATGGATTGGAGTGACATTGCAAAATTGGGTAAAACTAACGTGTTATTAGAAGTCTCATCCTAGTTGAGAGTGTTAGTGTCGAATTACTAGCAGTGCGGTGATTTTTCGATTGCATGTTCTCCTAGGTTTATTTCACAAGTATTTGACCAAATACTTCAAAAAATATTAGTATAATATCTCAATAATTGAAATATGAAAAAAATTTATAATACCAAAGTGTTTAAGAGATGTGGTGTTAAAATATATATAACAATGTTAGTTTAGTTTTATAATATATATCACTTATTTAATAATAGTAAATATATATACAATTTTAGTGTCTTTTTGAGTTTTATATATTATAATTTTCACTTACATATTGATGAATTATGTTAGCTTATTGGTTTAATGTTGTTTTTAGGAGTATTGGATAAGTGGTTCAATCTCTATTTGTTGCAAAATTCATCAAATTTTCATTTTTTTTTGGCATGTCACCTAACCATTACCCGTTAGCTACCACCATCACATGTCACATAGCAAATTCCCTTAAGATTTTAACGAAAAACCGATGGAAGGACCTGATTAATTAGTTTTAAAATACAGGGACTCAAATTGTATATATGCCAAATTTGGAAGACCATAAGTACAATTAAGCCTAAATTTTAACTAATAATGGAGAGTATTTTAGATAGTGTGATGCTGACACTCTTTGATACCAAACATTTTTACATGGTCCTACTTAAGGGTGTTTATGAATTGAGCTGAGTTGAGTCAAACACTAGAAATTTAGGCTTGACTTGTGAAAAAATCGGTGGTTCAATCTTGACTCATTTAGTTATATGAATCTAATTAAAAACTTGAATTTGACTTGTTTTAAAAGACTAAAACTTGAACTTGACTTGTTTAATTCATTTATAACTTTTTTTTTTAATTTGCAAAAAGTTTCTTAAGTTATTTTTTTACTTAATAAAATTAGTATTTAATAAAACATGTTAATATTAGATAATAACCTACAAATAATAATAAGTGATAAGCATGTGATTTGATAGTACAAGATTTATGTAATTTTAGTTTTTTATTTATATAAACATGTCATTCACGAGCTATTAATATTGAGCTTGTAAAGTTTGGACTTGGTTCATTTAAATAATTGAGCTAAATCTCAAACTTGAATTTATTTATTTAATTAAACAAACAAACTTGATTGAACACTCAATGAGTCAAGCTCGAATAGTTCACGAATAGCTTGACTTTCACCACTACTTGTACCAGACAATTTTGTGTATATGGTGTCCACTGGTTTTAATGCCACATATAACTGGTATTTTAACTTTTTTTTTTAAAATAAGAGTTAATAACACTTTGATATGTATAACTCTCTCTGTACACCATGAACTTTGGGATGATGAAAAACAAATGTATATAGAGGACTAAAGGAGGACCATTGACCACACGCTCCACAACACAAACTTCTATCCCCAAGTATTTCATTTTAGGCCTTTCTTGCAAAATATGGTCAAATTTTTTGTCTTTCATATTGTCAAATCACTGCTAAGGAAGCTAGCTTCTATTTTATGAAGAAGCTTCTTGAGTCTACGGTGTATATGAGATCTTCAAGGGATCAAAGTTACCTTGTTGATTGTCAAAGGTGTGTTGTTGGATGCTGAGGAGAAGAAAGAACAAAAGCATGGCTTGAGAGAATGGTTGAGACAGATTCAAAACATATGCTTAGATTCTGAAGACGTGTTGGATGCATTTGAGTGTTAAAACACGAGAAAGAAAATTGTCAATGCTTACTAAGATTAAGGTAGGCCACTTCATTTCTTCGTCGAATTTGCTTATTTTCCATCTTAGAATGGCTCATCAAATCAAATATGTTAGGCATAGATTGGATAAGATTGCAGTTGATGGTAACAAGTTTGGTCTTGAGAGGATTGATGTTGACCACAAACTTGTGCAAATGAGAGAAATGACTTATTCCCATGTTGATACTTTAGGGGTGATAGGAAGGGAGATGGATAAGGGTGAAATTATCAAGCTTTTGATGCAACATCATGCTCATGGTGATGGTGATGGAGATAAAAGTTTAAGTTTTATTACCATAATGGGTAATGGAGGCTTGGGGAAGACCACACATGCAAAGTTGGTTTTCAATGATAAGAGGATTGGTGAACTTTTAGAAATTAAAGATGTGGGTGTGCATCTCTGATGACTTTGACATTAGGCAAATTTTAAAATCATTAACTTTGTTTCTTTTATGTCTACTTCAGTTCTGACTATTGTTGTTGCTCACCAAGAAAACATTAAAAACATAGATATTGAGTAGCTATAAAGTTGTCTTAGACACATGCTTTTTGTTAAGAAGTATTTGCTAGTGTTAGATGACGTATGGAATGATGATTATGCAAAATGGTTAGAGTTGAAAGATTTGATAAAAGTTGGGGCAGTGGGAAGCAAAATCTTAGTGACAACACGAAGTAACTCAATTGCTTCAACAATGAGAACTATTCCCTCGTATGTTTTTGGAGGTCTTTCTATGGAGAATTGTTTTCTCTGTTTAGCAAATGGGTGTTTAAGGAAGGCGAAGAAAACAAATATCCAAATCTATTAGAGATTGTAAAAGAGATTGAAAAAGAAATTTTGAACAAATGTAAAAGAGTTCCATTAGCATTGCAAACTTTAGGGAGTTCCTTGTTCTTAAATTTTTTGATTTGGAAAGATAGGAATTTTTAAGACACCATGGGATTTGGAACTTAAAACAAAAGAAAAGTGACATTTTATCGCTTCTTAAGTTGAGCTATGACTAAATGCCTTCCTATTTGAGATACATTTTTACTTTCCTTTCTCTTTATCCTAGAGATTTTGGCTTTACTAGTGCTAAAATTGTTAATCTTTGGCTGTCACTTGGGTTACCTCGATATCAAGTTGGAAGTCAAAAGCTAGAGAATATTGCAAGACAATATATAGAAGAGTTACATTCAAGATAATTTCTTGAGGATTTTGAGGACTTTGGCCACTATTACTATTTCAAAGTACACGATCTTGTGTTGAATGTTGCAAAATAAGATATTCTAGTGGTAAACTCTAGTACTCGTAATATACCTGAGCAAGTAAGGCATTTATCAGTTGTTAAAAATGATTCACTTAGCCATTCTTTTTCCCCCAAGTCTAGAAGTGTGAGAACTATATTATTTTCGATCGACGGAGTTGGTCTTAAGAGTGAAGCTCTTTTCAATACATGGATAACACAACACAAATACTTGCAGGTTTTAGATGTAAGTGATTCCTCTTTTAAGACTCTACCTAATTTAATTGGTAAATTGGAGCATCTATGAGCTCTTAATCTTGAAAATAACTGCAAAATAAAAAGACATCCTCATTCTATATGCAAACTCCAAAATTTGCAAGTTTTGTGCTTCAAAGGTTGTGTGGAGCTTGAAACATTGCCTAAATGATTAAGGATGTTAATCAACCTTCAAAATTTTTTTATCACTAATAGAGTGCTTTTAGTTGAGTATTTTTCTATCCTTCTTAGCTTATTTGACCTCTCTTGGACCTTTATTTTCCTATTCTAATTCAGTTTTTGGGCCTAGGCAAGTAAGTGGGCTTAATTGCTAATTGTTGCGTATTTTCGCATTTTTGCTCACTTGACGTATCTGACTTGTACAGGACCTATAGGGTGCTACCGATCTTCGAATGGAGCGTTCTAGGAGTCCCTGGAAAGATAACGAAAATATCTACAAGTTTGATACAAATAGCCCGAGGGCAATTCTGTCATTTATAGGGTCATTTTAAGTTTTGAAGTTAGCGCCTCTGCACTTGTAATTTTAGGCTGCGAATTTGACTTTCATGGTTGTAAATAGCAAATAATTAGATTGTTGGGTTTGTTTGTGGCCCATTTTATTTTCAGAACTCAGTCACTACATATATTAGTGACTTTAGTGAAACTTGAGCACCACTCTTTACATTTCAATAAACAAGTTTTATTTTTCTTTCCTTTAGTTTTTAGAATCAAACCCTTGTTCTTCATTTTCTCGCTACTGTTCTTCCTTGTTCTTCATTGTTCTTCATTTTCGTTTTTCTGTTCTTCCATTTTTGTGCACTCAATCCATGGGGTTTTCATTAATGATGATCATGGAAGGCTAAATCACCAATCAATCCAAGGAACCAACCTAAGCACAAGGAGAATTGGAGTTCTGGTTTAGTATTTCGAATTCTACTTGAATGTTAATCTTCTTCTTCAATTGCTATTCTTTTTTCATGATTATGAATGCGTTTAGGATTGAAAGCAGATTAGGTTATGGATTCATGCCTAATTTCGAATATTAATCACAGAATAATTGGATGATATTTCAATTAGGGTTGTGGTTTCAATTAAATTAGGGGTTAATTCGATTGAACAACTTCTAATGAGATTGAATGAATGTTCACGATAGGATAAATTTCTGAAAATGATGATGATTCAAATTGCTTGGTTTGGTGCATTGGATTGATGCTTCTCTAATCTATTTTATTCACTTGTTGATAATCTTGTTAATTTCTGCACTGTTCTTTAATTTTAGTTTACGTTTTTGCAAGTTTTATTTACGCACACAAACTGTTTGATAAAATTCCCCCCCACTATTATTTGTAAGTTGAAGCTAGAACCATATTGATTGTGTCTCTGAGTCGACCTAGGTTAGCTCTGTGCTACAGAATTAGCTTAGTAAAATTGTTTTTGATGCGTCTCGACTATGTGATATCAATCACCACAAAACAGTCTGTTTTATCAAAGGATGAATTTGCAAGCTTGAGCAATCTTCATACTTTAATTTTTGAATACTGTGACAATTTGAAATTTTTGTTCCAAGGGGTGCAACTCACATCCCTTGAAGTTTTGATAGTTCAGTGACGTAGGAGCCTAAAGTCCTTTGTTGATTTAAAAGAGGAATCACTTGAAGAATGAACAATGGATCAAGCTTGGTTTTGTGCTTCCAACATGCCTTGAAGTCTTGGAGATCAATTTGTGATTAATATAAAAGGAAGAAGTAGTTTCTAATTATCCATGTGCATAGCATTCATATCATTCATTAAATTAATTAAATTCAGTTTTAATATATACAGGTATTTGATAAATTACGCAAGTTTGATCAAAGTTTTTGGAAAAATAAGTTCTTACTGATTTAATCGATTACACTAAGATAAGAATCGATTAATTTGTTCTTTGTGCTTTCTGGAAAACTTTTCAAGAACAATGTAATCGATTACGTATCGGATTAATCGATTATTTTACCTATGATTTCATATAAACTGATTTAATGAATACTTTAATCGATTACCAATAATCAGTAATCGATTACATAGGCTAAATAGGAAATATCATCTCTCTGTCTTAATCGATTACCAAAGATAGTAATCGATTACATCATATGCCTATGGTTAACATGTTTTTGCTGCATTAATCGATTACCATATATATTAATCGATTACATAGTACAAATTGATTTATGAAGCTTCCTGACTTAATCGATTACCAGAATTTGTAATCAATTACATAGTGTATTTCTAAAATGGAGCTTCCTGTCTTAATCGATTACAAGACGAGATAATCGATTATTCTGTTCGTTGCTCAAACCCAGAACATCTATTGAACAGTTTAATCGATTACACTCTTGAAATAATCGATTACATATGCAAATTAATCGATTACAGGAGCATGTGTAATCAATTACTGACAATTAGAAAGCTTGTTATAAATAGAACCCATGCTCAGCTATTTTTCTAACTTGATCAATTCGTATACTGAGCATTCTAAGGCTTTCTAAACATTCTTGTAGTGGTTTTTCTGGGTTCATTGAGTTCTTGCTTTCACAAAACTCTTATTGGTTTTTGAGGGATTAGTGAAACAAGAATTTCTTTTTCAAAGCTTGAGGAAAGTGATGTTCTAAGGTTGTAATCATTCTTCTACCTGGTGAAATCATTCAAATGCATATTGTTTATTGGATCATCAGGTGACTTCTTTCCTTAATCTTTGAATTTGTAATTTTGTTTTGAATTTTGTTTTGGTTTGTATATTGTAAATTCTTGCTTGTAATCTAGAGGTAGAGTTTCTCTAAGGGATTTGCTGAGTAGTGTTCTCAGTGGGTTGTCTCTAAGAATCTAATAGTGTTTTAGATTTCTGAACTTTATCTAGGGTTGATAAAGAGAGGCTTTCTAATAACTTGTAAGAACTGAAATTTACAATAGTGGAACTCCATTCTAGTGTTGAGTGGAAGAAAACTAGATGTAGCTTCATAGTGTTTGAAGTGAACTAGTATAAATCTTTGTGTGTTGTTCATATGCTTCTTATTTGTTATATTTTATCTTTCTTGTTTGTGAGTTCTTGTTATCAACCAAGTTCTTGAGTTATTACATATCTTGAGTTGAACTTTAGATTGAATAAAGGTTCTTGGTTACAAAAGTGATAAAGATCCAAAAGGAAAAAACTCTGATTTTGATCAAGAAAATTTTTAAATTACCAAGCCTAACCAATTCACCCCCCTCTTGGTTAAGTGTGAAGTGTTCCTATATTTTACATTCTTTCCTCTTCATATTCTCCCTAAACTAGAGGTTATGTTTGTTATAAGCTGTGAGATATTAGATCTTTCATTGAACTGTAAAAGTCCAATCCACAAATTGAGGATGAAATTTATGCTTCTTGAGTATTGTCCAAGGTTTAAGGCATTGCCTCAACAGATTCAAGGAGTTGCTGACACATTATGACATTATTAATTATTAATTATCATATTCTTGAGATGTTTCCTGAGTGGCTTACAACAATGACTCATCTTAAGAGGCTCCATATTGTTAACTATCCTTAATTGTTGAATCTAGCAAGTGACATGCATCCCCTCACTGCCCTTGAAGATTTGAGCATAGATGGTTGTCCTGAATTTTGTCAAAAATGTAAGCCACAATCTAGTGAGTATTGACCCTTCATTACTCACACCAAACACGTTTCCATTGGAGAAACAAGACAACAACATCTCATTTTTTGAATGTAGTCGCAGATCCAATTGAGATTGTGCGGTGAGTAACATTGGAAAATTATGCAACCATGCAAATTGCAATTTAAAACCTTATTAGCTATGAAATCATTGACCCTGAAAGTTGAAATATTATTTTGTGGCTAATATTAAAACATATATAGTGAATCTCTGGCTCAAGTCTTGTTGATCATTGGCGTGAGACCAATGACTAATATATTATTTGATCAATCAGGTATTACTTCTCTTACTATTTTTTTGTTGATGAAAGTTAAAATTGAATTTAGAAGTCCTTCATCATTGATTGAAACATTGCCAAGATTGTTTAGAATTGCAACTCACACATACTATATTTTACTATTATGGTTACTAAAAGAGTCATGGCACAAGAAATAATCAAATACTTTCGAATTTAGACCTTTTTCTTCACATATAAATAACTTGCATCCTTCATTGGAAGAATAACAATTGCTACATCAGCAACTCAATAATGACTGAGTTAACGATTATGCATAAAAGATATCTTACATCTCACTTTATTAGGTTGTTGATGGTTGCTAATTAGTTTATTTGTTCATTACTTCAGATTAATCTTTTGGATCGAGCAGTGAAGATGGTTGCTAAACTAGAAACACTAGCAAAGCAAAACTATGTAAGAAAACATGCATTAAAACAAGTTCAAGCCCTTGGAATTGAAATTTCCAGAGGAAGCATCAAGTGTCTTCTCCAATGCCTCCAAATCCTACTCCTAAAAAATAAACCTAAATGTGGAGAATTCTTTGTGTAATGACGAGAAACAACTCTAGGATATGTATCTTAGCAGAAAGTCTTTAGCTTTTGATGGTGATGCTACAGGTGCAGGCATGAGGCTAAGAAAAGAAAAGTCTTTGAAATGGTTATGACTTATAAGCACAATGAATGATAGGTTTTGAAATCATGATTCATCTGAAATTTCCTTCACTAATGTTAGTTAGTTGCTACTTTGACTTGTTAGCTTTGAGGAAGCTGAAGTTATGGAATCAAGAAGAATGAAGCATACAAGTTTTGATGTTTCACATGCCCACTCAATTGATGGCATTTGTAATTTCTTGTTTAAGCTTGGTTCAGTTGTTAAAGCTTTATAATCCTCATTAGCATTTATTAATTCATGCATTCATACATACATTTAAATAAGTTTAATCATGTGGTAGTTAAAAAGTCGAAAGAAATTCATAAAGGCAACTAAGAACTTTAAATAACAATTTCTTACTGTTTTAATCGATTATGTTGATCATTTAATCGATTACAACATGTATAGATTTTCTGGAAAAAGCCTTATGAATATTTTAATCGATTACCACTGATTCGTAATCGATTAAATTAACTTAACACATAATTGGACATTCTCTGTGATAATCGATTAGTTTGAGATATAATCGATTACATAAGTTTCTGCATTATTTAACAAAGCATTTTTATTTGGTTTAATCGATTATCATATGTTCATAATCGATTAAATATGCATTGATGTGTTTTTAACATGTTCTGTGTTAATCGATTAAATTAGAAATTAATCGATTACACAAGTGTATTAGAAAACTGAGTTCATTTGGAATAATCGATTACAAGATGACTTAATCGATTATTTTATTCGTGACAAATTTCCAGATTCCTGATGAACACTTTAATTGATTATCTGGTTAAAATAATCGATTACAATAGTTAAAATAATCAATTACATTGACAAAATAATCGATTACAGTTAGTTAAGTCTATTTTTTTATAAATAAAACAACTTGGTCTATGTTATTAATTAAGAGAAATTCTGATAGACTCGTCCAAGCCTTGAAAAAAACACTTTCTACAGTTCTCAAAAACACCAAAGCTGAGTTTAAAGAGAAAATCAAAGATGTTTAGAGTCATGGAGAGTTACATGATTTGTTAGTCATTTTTTCTCATTGTTTGAAGAGTTGTTCAAGCTATTGGTTAAAGAAATCATCAAGAAAAAGTATTTGCATACACTCAGATTTTTTGAATCATTCATTTCATTGAATTAGCTGAGGATTATAAGGTGATATCTTTCTTGAACCTTAAGCTTGGTCTTTTTGTTTGATATTTATTTGTATGTGAGTTGATTGTCCGTATAAGAATTGTATTCTTTAAAGCTTTTTCTAGAAAGATTTTCTAGAGGGAAGAACACAGAAGGGATCTCTGGTTCTTGGTCTTTTGAAAAGTCTATAGGGTATAGATTTTGAATTTTACCTAAGGTGGGTAAGAGAGATCATTGTAAGCTTGTAAAGAACTAATATTTGTTATAGTGAAACTTTGACCAAGATTTGGTTAGAAGAAAACTGGATGTAGCCTCTAGGGTTAAAAGGTGAACCAATATAAATCTTGTGTGATTTAATATTTCTGTTTGTATTTCATAATATTCTTGAAGTATTAGTTTTGTTCATCTTACAATATTGGTCACAACACAAGAATGGTTTGATTGGTGAAGTAAATTATTTTTCTATTTGGTTTTAAAAGATATGATCATTTTTGAAAGTATTCCGCTGTTACATATTTTGAAAGGAATTTTTAAAAACTCTGAGGTAAAACCAATTCACCCCCATCTTAGTTATTTGTATAATTTGTATAAGCGTTCATTATATTTTCATGACTTAGACCCGACTAATGGGAAGAAGCCTAGTGCATACATTGCTAATACAACCATAACAATGCTCGAGTATATATAGGTTATTGCAGTGAATCTTCAATTTTAAAGCTTGGGTTGATATTTCTCCAAACAAGAAAAGATATTCCAATTTGAGTTATAGATAAATGAATTTCTTTTGAGTTTTGACCTTCTTGAGACAGTTAGATTTAATTGAAGTACAAGCTGTTGAACCCAAAGTGGTATGAATTATGAAGGCATGTTGCATAGTGCATATGAGGGTGTTCTTAATATCCAAAAAAGACTCACCAATACAATGGGGTGTGTGCAACTTCAGGCCAAGTTGACAGCTTAGTGTATGAAAAAGCCAACACAACTTTCATTGGAGATGACTAATGTTGAACAATGTTAGAACATTAATTTGAAAGAATAAAAAACAAAGAAGTACACAGGAAGATATAGTGGTTCGGCCATTTTGGAGCCTACGTCCACTGTGAAGTATTTCTCCCCCTTTCAATAATGATTTGTTAGGGGGGGTTTCATTCCCTTTTAATAGCATTTGGTACAATGAATTAGCCAGATTGTCAAGCATATAATTTTGAGAATACAATGATTTCTTTCTATCTATATCAGCAAGATGAGTGGCAAAATTTGGTTTAATTGATTCCCCACAATTTTCTCCGTAATTATGGCATGAATCTTCAACACTCCCCTTCCAAGTTGGTGCGAAGATATCAATCAAGGTCAACTTGGTAATGTTACTTTGAAACATGTTTCTTGGTAGAGCTTTTGTGAAGATGTCAACAAGTTGCTCTTTACTTCGAATATATGGGGTTTCAATTATTTTCTTTTGGACCTTTTCTCGGACAAAGTTGCAATCAACCTCGATGTGTTTAGTCCTTTCATGAAAGACTGGATTTGAGGCAATATGGATGGCAACCTGATTATCACATTATAGTTTCATAGGATTGGCTGGCATCTTGGCTGTTAGATCATTTAGAAGATTCTAAAGCCAGATAAGTTCACTTGTAGCTGAAGCCATAGCTCGGTATTCTGCTTCTGCACTTGATCGAGCTACGACACTTTGTTTCTTGCTTTTCCATGTGACAAGGTTTCCTCCTACAAAGGTACAAAGTCCAGATGTGGATCTTCTATCAAGAGGATTCCCTGCCCAATCTGCATCAGCATAGCCTACTATTTATTTCTATATGATTATTCTTTTTCATCTAGATCCCTTCACCAGGACATGATTTCAAGTATCTGAGAACTCTATCAACTAAGTCCATATGACCACATGTTGGATTGTGAAGAAATTGACTGATGTAGCTCACTGTATATGATATGTCTGGTCTGGTTATTGTTAGATAGATTAGTTTGCCAACTAGTCTCTGAAACTGCCTCGGATCTGAGAGAGGAGTAGAATTACCATCAAACTTGCTATTATACTCCATGGGTGTCAGAAGGTTTGGCTCCAAGTTTGCCAGTTTCTTTTAACAAGTCTAACACATACTTTCTTTGTGAGATGAATAGTCCTATTTTGGACGTTGCTACTTCAATCCCCAAAAAATACTTGAGGTGACCCAAGTATTTGATGTCAAATTCTCTGTTGAGTTGTTTTTTTAACCTGTCTATCTCAAGCAAATCATTTCCTGAAATAACTACGTCATCTACATAGATCAACACAGCTATGGTTTTACCAGAGTAATGTTTGATGAAAAGTGAGTAGTCAGACCTACTTTTGTTGAACCCGAAGGAAGTTAGTACAATACTTAACTTACCATACCAAGCCCGAGGAGATTGCTTCAACCCTTAGATTTCCTTTTTTAATTTACATGCTTTTCCTGGAAGATTTTCAAGAGGATGTCCAGGAGGGATATCCATGTATACTTCTTCTTAGAGCTCCCCATGCAAAAAAGCATTCTTGGCATCCATATGAAATAAGGGCCATCCGAGGTTTACAGCCACTGACATTAGGACTCTTACAATATTCATCTTGGCTACTGGAGCAAAGGTTTCTGTGTAGTCTACTCCATAGTTCTGAGTATATCCTTTTGCAACTAATCAGGCCTTGTAACATTCAATGGTACCATTACTCTGATATTTTATTTTATATATCCATTTGCAACCAACAGTGCATTTTCCTTCAGGAAGAGACACGATTTCCCAAGTTTGGTTTTTATCAAGTGCAATCAATTCATCGGACATAGCTATTTGCCATTTAGGTACACTCTGTGCTTCAGCATAATTAGATGGCTCATAATGATCACCAATTGTGGTTAAGAATGACCTGTATCTTGCAGAAATATTATTATAGGAGACATGATTTTGAATAGGATGAGCAACAATTGTGGATGGTTTGAGGGTTCTGTTTGACCGTCGCAATTGTTGATTTCCCGCTTCTAGTGGCCTATGCTCACTTGAGCCTCTTACCACACTATCTTGTTCGGTTAAGACTTGTTGATTAGTTCTTGATGGCTCTTCTTGGTTTGGTGTTTGATCTTGCACATATATTTGATCTGTTGGCGGCACCATGGACAAGTCATGAATTGTTCTTCAGTCATTACCTTTAGCTTGGGTTTGCTGTTGATCTTCTTCTATCACAGTGATAGGTCTTGGAGGAGAAAAATCAAGTGTGGCTCGATTCTCCCCCTGGTTTTTATCCCTATGAGCAAAAAGCATGGAATTTTCATCAAATATAACATCCCTTGAGATATATAATCGGCCAATCACCACATCAAAACACTTGTAACCATCTTATGATTCAATTGGGGCAGGCCCCCACACATCAGAGTGGATTAAGTCAAATAATTGAAGAGAATCATGAGCGCTATTATTAAAAGGCAATTTGTGAAATTTAGAACATCGACATGTCTCACAATTACTAGAGTCAATTGAAAAATCAGCAGTAATACATTTTAAAATTTTGTCAGATGGGTGTCCCATCCACCAGTGCCAAATTTGTGAACTTTCCTTCTTGCTTTGAGTTGCAATAAGACCTTTATGTAGATCTCCCAATAAGTATAATCCATTCTGTAAGGTTCCCTCACCAATCTTCTTCCCGAAAGTGATGTCCTGAAATATCACCTTTGTTGGAGAAAAAATAACATTCCAGTGCAGGTCATTAGTGATTTTGGCAACAGACAATAGATTAGCAGATAATGAGGGAACAAATAATATATTTGACAGTCTATCACACAGATTAATTCGTCCCATACCCTTTACTGGGACTTGTTTCCCATCGACAACCGTGATAGGAGCAATATTGTTAACATCAAAAACATCATACAATAATTTGGAGTCATAACACATGTTTAGTTGCTCCATAATCAATAATAAAGGATGTAATCATTTTGCTAATCATGGCAAAGTTTTTACCTATTTGAACCAAGTGACTTGCATCATTCTGTTTGCATTTTGAATTTGAAGAGATAATTTCTTGGAGTTGTGTTGCTAACTTTCCCAATGTGGTATGAAGATCCCCTGAAGATTCAGCAGAGTGGACAGCTGGGGTAGGGGCTCCTATAGGCCTGTCCTTAGGGGTTTTGAGATGAGGATGAAGAATCCAACAACGCTCATGGGTGTGTCCATCTTGGTTGCGATGATCACAGTGAAATTTGCTGTTGCACCCTTGTCCTTTCCCTTTACCAGCAAAGCGACTCAAATTACAGTTTGAAGAGGTAAGGGAATTGGGATGCATACCTGAGGATGAGTTAAAGGAATCTCCTGAATTGGAGTGATGTGCTGAAAATTCAGTTCTATCTTCTCTGGTTGAATTAGTGGGATGCATGACTATCCTCCGAGTTTTCGCATGGTGAGTAGTGTTACAGACAGAGGAGAATGAGGGTAAAGGTGTAGTCATCAGAATTTTCTGTTTTACATCTTCATACTCGGGCTTAATACTTGCCAGGAGCATGAATATTTTGTCTTACTCCTCACGATTAACATATTCTTGTACAGTGGCAGCTTTTGGGCGATACTGTCTCAATTCATCTCACTTCTTTTTCATCTGGCCAAGATGATCTGTAAAAGATTGAGAGGGTAATTGTTTGGCCTGACATACCTCTTGCTGCAATTTGAAAATTCGAGAGGCGTTGTTCTGGTTACTGTAGTGCTCTTTGATGGAGTCCCATAATTCCTTCGCAATCTCAGAATAAGCGAATATTTCATACACATCGGGCTCCATAGAATTGAAGAGCCATGTCATTACTTGGTCATCACAAGATTTCCAAGATTCGTACCTAGCATCAGACTCTCTTGGTGGGTCTGCAATGATATGGCTGCTCTTGGAACGACCACTCAAGGCCACTGTGACGGCTCTTGCCCATGGCATATAGTTTTTGCCATTAAGGAGCGTGACAGTGAGACGATTGCTGGTCTCGTATTGACTGCTTTTATCAACATTGGTTGTGCTTACCATTGAAATACAAGTGCAATGTAAAAAAAAAAAAAAGGAAGGCTGGAAGGTTTAGATAGAAGGGACCCAGGTGAATGATGCTCTTTGTAAGGGAGATAAACACAGAAGAGCAAGCAATGAAACCTAAAGTCTCAGAATGTAGCGTATAAGTTTTTTGTGTTTTGGGTAAAATGGGAATAACAATAGAAAGAAGGGAAAAACAATGCTGGAACGGAACCAGCTCGGATACCATGTTAGAACAGTAATTTGAAAGAATAAAAAACAAAGGACACAGGAAGATATAGTGGTTCGGCCACTTTGGAGCCTACGTCCACTGTGAAGTATTTCTCCCCCTTTCAATAATGATTTGTTAGGGGGGTTTCATTCCCTTTTAATAGCATTTGGTACAATGAATTAACCAGATTGTCAAGCATTAATTTTGAGAATACAATGATTTCTTTCTATTTATATCAGCAAGATGAGTGGCAAAATTTGGTTTAATTGATTCCCCACAATTTTCTCCGTAATTATGGCATGAATCTTCAACAAACAAGCTCATGAACACTGATCCACACTTTTTTAGAAAGCTAGTGCAGAAATTCTCAGAAGCCAATAAACATGGTTAATGGGAACCTTCAAAAGAGACTATTTAGAGGCTTAAGAAGTTGTATTCAAAGATAGAAGACAAAATTGAAGGCATGGATGGCCAAAGTTCATAACTATTGTTAAAGAACATACAACAGTTAAAAGAAGCTTCCTTCTAATGTGATTTTGTTTTCCTTTTCTCATTTTTCTGAGATCAAGTCTCCTTTGTGCATTTCGAAACTCCAACTCCTACGGACAAATAATGGTTTTAATTTAAAATTATTTGCTTAGGTTATTTCCTTGCATGAAAAGAATTTAATCATGAATACAAACTCATTCAACTTGATAACATTTTTTTAAGAAAAGGCAGGAAAGGTCTACAAGGATAGATACATCCCAACTAAGTTGGCACCTAACTACCCCTGCACCCAAAACCAACCTTGAATATCATTGATAATAAAAATAAGAAAACAATAACAACATCTAGGGAGAAAAAATAAAACTCCCGAAACGCTTAAACCTATAGGAAGGAAAACTGGATCGATTTCTATAAAAGTCCCCTAGGAAAAAAGACGGGACCAAATCCCACCAAAGAGATTTGCAGGTATGAACTGCATAGTTAGCTAATTTATCTACACAAAGTTTATCTTCCCTAAAAATATGAGAAAATTCTAAATTGAATAAAATCAATATTGTTAGATATAGGGGGAGTTGGAAGTAGGAGCTGCAAGTTTATCAAAGTAAGGTTAAAGTATTTAGCTTGAAGTTTTAACTTTTTACATGCGCAATTATTCTGATGGCATTTGTAATTTGTCTAAGTGGTTCAAGTACAATGCCTAGTGATCCTTGCATTGCATTTACATAATTCATTTACATGCTTTCATATATAGTATATTGGATTAAATGCTTGAAATTGCAAAGAAAATCACATGGCTTATGATTTTGGAAAAATCAGATTTTGCATTGTGTTAATCGACTAACAGTCTTATGTAATGGATTACGTATGTGTGTTAATTTCTAGAAAAGCCATGATGAACACTTTAATCGATTACCACTCTTCTATAATCGATTACCAAGTATTATTTCAAAATATGTCTGGCTGCTTTAATCGATTACAGACAAATCGTATCAATTACTAAGTGCATTTTACATATAATGAGTGTATGCTTTAATCGATTACAAGTAAGGCGTAATCGAGTACAAAGGCTTTTTTCTATCTAAGCTTATATGATTTAATCGATTACCATTATCATGTAATCAATTACTACAACTTGTTTTCGTAAATCAGTTGTCTATGTTAATCGATTACATAACGTATTAATCGATTAAGTTGTTCATGAAAGTTTTCCATAAAAGCTCAAGAACATATTAATCGATTATCTGATTGAATTAATCGATTACATATGTTAAAATAATCGATTACCTTAATGGATTAATGTTTGTTAAATCAGTTTTCTATTTAAAGACTTTATGGGTCTGCACTTAGACATATCAGAACATTTTGAGAACGAAATATACTTTGAGATTGAGTCTTACCAAAAAGTTATAAGTGCATTCAAAAGATCAAGAAACTGATTTTACTTAGAGAGACACATCCATTGAGAAGATCAAAGAGTTATTGACTTTGGAAATGATGTGTTTGTGAGAAAAAGAGATTTCAAGAAAGATTAATCTGTGCATTGACATTCATACGACCTGATTGATTGGTAACTTCATACATTCATTCAATCATCTGTTAAGGATCTCAGGTTGTGTATTTCTTGAACTCTTTCTTTTAGAATTTCTGTTTTAGAATTTTGTGGTGTAAATCATTTTGGTTCTTTCAAGCTTTCTTGAGTAGGTTTCTCAAGGGGTAAAGATCTGAGTAGGGTTCTCAGAATCTTTGTGATTTGTATTATAATAGTGTTTTAGAATTCAGTATCTTTATCTAGGGTTGATAAAGATAATCACTTGTATTGCTTGTAAAAGAATAATTTGATTTAGTGAAAACTCTAACCCAGTGTTGGTTGGAAGACACTGGACGTAGCCTCCAAGTTTGTGAGGTGAACCAGTATAAATTGTTGTGTTTTGTGTTCTTTATCTGTGTTTCTTTCATTGCTTGTATTTAGAAATCAATATATAATCAACAAGAAGTATTTCAGACATTACATGCATTCTAAGGTGAATCTATATTGAAAGAAAATTCTGATTTTATAAAGGGTGATTGAGTGATACGATCCAAGTTTTAATTCTGCAAATTGTTTTAAAGAAAAGTTTTTAAGAGACTGTTTTAACCAATTCACCCCTCTCGGTTATTTGAAGTGTGTTCATTGTATTTTCAGATACCACACAAGCAATTTAACCAACTATTTCTAATTTTTGAAGGGGACAATATTCGAGTTGTTGAAAGCCTGAACAGTCAAAAGGGAGTCACAATCCAGCCAAAGCTTCTGCCATCCCTTAAATAAGGTCATTTCTATGAACAAGATTTCACCAAAAAGTTTAGTATCAAAGGAGGTTTGAACACCAAGGTAGATAGCAAAACTACCAAGAGCGACAGTTGCAATATCTAAAAATACCATCAGTCGTAGCTTGACCAAGATTTTCGCAATAGGCCCCATCAAAGTTTCACGTCACCCAAGAAGGAAGGGAAAGTCTTTGGTGCGGTTTATGTGCTTATGGTGAAGCCTCAAGGAAGTCTTTCATTTTTGGATTAGAAATCTCATTCTTAAAAAAAAAAACTATCGAACTGTGAATAAAAAAGCATTGTGACTTCTATTTTTTGAATTGGGTAAAATATGATTTTAGTACCTCAACTATCACCTATTTTTGTTTTGTCCCTCAAGTATTTGTTGACCAGTCTTGGTCCTCCAACAAGTTGTAGAAGAAGCTTGTTGTTGAAAATGAAATAAGGAAATGTTATGTGGTTTTATTGTTTTGCTTTTGTAGATGATAACGTTGTTTGGAAGCATGATATGTGTTGTGAAATGCAACTTCTTCAAAGAATAGGAACGTGAAATGCAACTTCTTCAAAGAATGAGAACGTGAAATTCTTGGTTGTGGTGTAGGATAGAAATAAGGACAAATTAATGTTTGTTAACAGTGATGGAAATGTCAAGAATTTTTTTGTTAGAATTGGTTGTAGTTATTTGAATTAGATTAATTTATAAGGTTATAGTTATGTTTGGGAAGTTGAATGTTCCATTTTGGAAGGTTTTAATTATGCTTGTTGGTTTGTTAGTGATGGTTAGGGGGAATCAGCATGATATTTGTAATTGGTGTTTTGTGGTGAAAAATGGTTGTTCTTCACGATGACTTAATTTGAAGACAAATGTTAGGTTTTTGTTAATTTATTGATAGTTAGTTTAGCTACCGTTATTTCATTGATAACAATAATCTAGAGTTTCAGTTTGACTTACAAAAATAACTTTGCAACTCATCAAATTGGTGATGATTATAAAAGTCAATATTGTAATGAAAATTACACAAAGTAAAGACAATTGCAAACTGAATCGAACTGAAATATCATTAACACCATAAGTATTGAAGCCAAAAGTTAGTCAAGTGTCATCCATTTTTCTAATAATACAAAGCAAAATAATGACACTAGTATAGCTACTGGCAGCATTACATCCCCAAAGAATGACACAAACGTAATTAAATACATGTAGCCAAAAAGACCAATATAGTACAACTAAACCCCTATGAACTAGCTTTCACACTCAAACTTCATATGACATATGAATCCAAAATATAAGTAGACTATAAGTCATGGTAGGTTCACTTTTGTCTCAATTGCTTCTTGATGATCTTTGACTTTGATATTGCTTCCTGAACAAAAACAAAGATTAAACATATATTAATTTAGTTTACCAATCACAAAGTGTTTTCATGAAGAAGTAACTACTTACATAAGCTTGTTGTAATGCTTTCTAATTTTCAATTTTGATTCAAGGTCATATTTAGACTACCCATGTTGACCTTTTTTCTCCATCAAAATGCAAGCCTGGTGTAAAAAATAATCTTAGTTTGTGTGCAAATCAAATTAAATTTGTATGAAATAAAAAAATAAGGAATATTTTTTAAAAATTGTTATTCTTGCGATCTTAATGCCTTGTGTTGCCACATTGGCAACTAGGTTCGGAGCCATTAATTTACCCTCCAATACACAATAAGGCAAACATCTAACATTCTCCAACTACCATTCAGTGTACAACTAAGATGTACCAACTATTTATTTACATTTACCTTTGTATCTCTTTTTTTGCCGCTAGTGCATTAATTTTAGAGCCTTCACCCTTATGTTTGTTGACTGGAACATTCTTCATTGGTGGTTTAGCTGCTATTAAAGGTTCAATTATAACTCTTCTTATAGGTTATTTTGTAGTTTTTCTTACAAGTTGTTTTGTAGTTATTGGTGCAGATTGTGTGACAACGATTTGTGTAGACTGTGTTGAATTTTGTGTTGCAGATGATAGTGTAGATTAAGATGCAGCTACTAGTGTAGTACCTATACACATGTCTTAAACTTACCATTAACATACCTTATAGCACACACAACATGGCAACATAGGATGCCAACAAGATCCCAAAAATTATATGTACAGGATTGCTTTTCCAGGTTAACCACATATTTTTCACCTATGAAACAATGTGTCACTTTAAATACTAGCCCACTAGGCCAAGTCGCAAATCGGTTTACACTAAGATGTACTTCTGTATCTAACCTATTCATAGGTTTAGGCATCACATCCCCATGACACTTTTTGACCTTCTTGACCTTCTCTCTTTATGTAGAAAACCTTTTCATTATATATATATTGATCCACTTAGCCATTGTTAGTATTGGCTTATCTCTAGCAGCTAACAAGGTAAAGTTAAAAGACTCAAATAGGTTGTTAATTAAAACATCACACTTTTGTTTGAAAGCATGTTTCCACTAGTTTTGTTTGTCATGACCCATCAACCAATCGTATGCATCTCTATTGATTTGTTTAAGTTGAAGCATCTTTTCCTCCCACGCTAAGTGATAAGTTTCTTTTGTTGCACCTTTCGTTAGGTACTTATCATTATGCCACCTCTAAATCTCTTTTTAAAGTTGTTGTATAGATTTCTAAGGCAAAATCTGTGTTTGCTAATTCCTACCATACCTTGCAACGATTGGCAAATTCCCTGTTGAAAAACAAATGTCTAATATAATACAAAAAGACTATGGCAAGTACAAGATTAGAAAATTGTCAAGAGTATAATTTAATACCTTATGTTGATCAAATAATATAACCCAAGAGTTGTTACTAGAGTGTCATATGTCCTTAAATAGTAAATTCAAAAATCATGTCCATATGTATCCTTGGTCTCAGTTCCGCAACAACAAAAATTATCGACAAATTCTGATCATTAGGGTTTATCCCAACAACCACCAAAAATCATCCACCATATTTGTTCTTAAGATGACATCCATCAATAACTATAAAAGGCTTGCAAGTTTGCTAAAATGTTTTTTTGCACCCATTAAGACAGACATATAATCTTTCAAATCTTAGTTGCATTATAGGAGTTGGTCTCTCAATTGATATTATACATATATTCCCCTCACATGCTGTTATCAACTCTTCACCATAAAAGTTCAACATTGCATATTGTTTTACAACATCCCTTTCCACAATTGCTAATGCAATTTGTCTAGCCTTATAAGTTTTGGATGATGTAATTCTAGTTGTAAATTACTCCTATTATCATTAACAACTTCATTCACAATCATACTAGAATTGAACTTTAGCTTGTCAAGAATTTTCATTGCTATCCATTTGGACTTAGCATTCTTGTTATCAAAGACTTTGGGGCATTTATGTTCTTCAAAGAGTCTTAATGATATATATATTTCATCATTCCCATCTTTGCTACACAAACATAAAAAACCACAATTTTGTGGGCAAACAACCTTAGTTCTTTTTTTTTTTATCATTCTTGATGGATGTGACTTCTTTACCATTTAACATTGAATGTTCCATCACAGTTTCCTTGAATTAGGTCAATGAACTGAATAGCATGGTAGTCTTAAACTCGAAATCCTTGTACATTTCATGTGCTCTAAACTTAACAATTTTTTAAAGCTTGATGTTGTCATCCCCATCTGATTCATTCCCATTGTCCAACTCCTCAGACGTATAGTCAACATTAATATCATCTCCTACATCATCCATATTTAGAATATCAATTGCAAAATGCTCCCCCAAGGTGCAATATTGTCAACACTGCTTAGGTAATGTAAATCTTCGTCACTATCTTTAGAATCCTCACTTGGAAAAAATGTTTCTTCATCACTTTCAAAATCCTCACCCTCTCCATCATTCTCACTCCTTCCCTCTAAAGTCATTATTAATTCCTTATTTATTAAATGACAGATGATCAATATACAAATTAGCTTCACGATCCTCATTAGTCAATGCATAACTGCATAATTCCACCACATCATTGTCATTATCAAACTCCTTTAACCCTTCTTCAAAATTAACATCTCTATGCTTCCACCACAGTCTATAGTTGTTATAGTCATAGTCCAATTCCTTCAACAAATCAACTCCTTCGAAATATGATCATACAAATGAATCATATTGAAAATTTAAAAAGGTTGGTCTTTTACGCCCGCTTCAAGATAGGATGACTAATCAACCAACCTTGGGAAAAACAACAACTTCTACCTATAATTTAATTCATTTTTTTTCCACTTAATTCTTATACATAGAAAATGAGACTCAATATTTTTACTGCAATTTAAAATCATCACAAGTGTCAATGTCTTGCATTTTCTTAAATGCGTCAACATCTTATTTCTTATATTCCAACAATTGTCTTTCACAAAGGAACCCTTGTGGTGTATAACCAAAGTAAAAGACATGTCCCTACAACAAGCAATAAATAAGTGCATACAACAAAATTAACAATTAATTATTTAAAATATTTTAGTACATAACTAATTTTTATATTATTTTTAAATTTTTTAATTGAACTTGCACATGCTTTGACTATGTAATTGGGTACAACTCATTCAACCAAACAAAATAAAACACCCAATAATGCAAATGTTTTCCCTTTTACTACCAAAAAGGTAAAGAATTCAATGACTTTCAGTCAAGCTTTATTTATGTTTTTGACCCCACCCACCATGCTTTTATAATATGCACCAAACGAGTCAATCCCTTCAATACATACACCAATCGCAACACACACACGATGCACACCAAACATACCATAAAGCAAAAAATTAGTTTGAGGTAGAAAACACTAACCTCGAAATAGGTTTGAAATTGTCGCCTTATGCTCCCTTGGGTCCACCAACATCTCCCCAGTACTATCAACACAAAAGATTTGTTAGAATGCTACTAGAATCTTCATTGTGGTCTCCGCTAGGGTTTTAGGCTCATGGAAATTCTTTTGATGGAGAACGTGAAAAGAAACATAAGTGTATTTCCAACCCTTTTCAATCTCTTTCCAAAATGATAATTACAAATTAACATTAAAAAAAACATAATTAATAAAATAAATATAAAATGTCTTAAATTTAGAAAAAAGTCACATCAATTAAAATTGCCATGTGTCAACCTGTAATTTGCCACCCTGACCCGCATGGCACAATTTAACAGAGGAGATGAACAGTGGGGATGAAAACTAAAATGGAAATATTGTTGGAGGAACAAGACCGGCCAACAAATACTTAAGGGACTAAAACAAAAATGGGTGATAGTTGAGGGGCCAAAAATATATTTTACCTTTTTGAATTTACTAACATAGAATTTAATATCACACCAATGATGCTCTAGGGTTAGTGTATATGCACTATGCTATGTATGTTGCTTACCATTTTCTCCATTCAATAGGTCTTTAAACAATTTAGCATTACAACTGAAGATTTTTATTTTAATTTTACAAATCGAGGTTTACAATAGAAGATTATATAATGAGAGTACTCGAGTGTACGAACAAAAAAATAAGTTAAATTGGTTTTTTTTTGTCCTTTAATTTGTTATGTTGGTTCAATTTGGTCCTCTAATCTTTTTAAGATTCAGTTTGATCTTTTAATTTATTAAAAAGGTTTAATTTGATCCTTGTCATCCATTCCATCTAACATTGTTAAGTTTAGAGTCCACATGACCATTATATAGGAGAGTCACCTTATCAACCTCATTTGACACGACTCACCTAGTATATCCTCACTCTTTTGTTAAAAACTTTGTATAGTTATTAATGACTTATAATTTCAATGTTATCTTTTGAAAATAAGCTTAATTTCATGGATTAACATGACAACACTGTATACTTAGAAGATCAAAATGGTCTTTTATCCTCCAATCTTTTAAATACTTCATCACCAAATTATTAAAATGTTAAATTGTAATTTTGACTCCCATTTAATTCTCCATCCACGATTTTGGTCTCTTTCTTTTTTGCAATTTTGTCCAATCTTGTTTATTTTATTTTATTTTATTTCTTTTATTTTTTACATCTTATTATCTATCATTGGATTTATCTACCACCGATCCCAATTAACTGGGGTTAAAACTACTGTTGATGTTGATATTTATTTTTTACATTTTATTAATTTTTTCCTTGATAGTACCTTAGATAAATATGTTAGAACTCAATGGATGTCACTCAATTGACAACACACATTGAATTTATGGTGGAGGGCCTGAGTTTGATCTCCACATAATAATTCTTAGGGAGGAGTGAAAAGCTTTAAGTGTGACTATGCCTTAGACCAAGAATTAGTTCCATAGTCGATCTAAACTAAAAGATTGAAGCTTGTAGGATATCTCAGAGTCCCATCAGGGAGCCAAATACCCTAATTACAATGGTTAAAAAAAAAGATTAGATCCAGTGTTGAATTAGTCCAAAATAAAGCTAATATAGTGTATATAAAATTAACGATTGGACCAAATTGTGAATTTTCTTAAACGTGAGAACTATAATCACAAAACAAATAAGGGACCAAAATGAATTAAAGACAAAAATCATCGTTATCTTTATTTTATTTTATAAAAAATTAATGAAACAAAAGTGACATTAAGCTTTTTAAAATAATTAACTTTAAATAGTGATGGCTAAAAACCATCACTATCTTTATTTTATTTTATAAAAAAATAATTAAAAAATAATAATCTCCTCCCACCTCTATCAGATTTGAAAAGGTAAGAAATGCATCACTATCTACATCGAACAATATTAACAGATAATCTTGTTGGAACTACCAAAAATTTCTACCGCGTAGGAAGGTTGCGGTGAAGATGGAAGCGAGGGCGGGACAACAATCTTTTTGGGTTGGTGGGGAGAGGTGAAGGGGCAAAAAGAGAAGGGACCCTTATCCATTGCGATTAAAAATAATTGGTGAATAAAATTATTATATTTATTAAATAATTAAATTGAATGAAGAGAATAATACTAATAATAATATAAGAGTGAAAATTATTGTTCATAGTTTCATATCTATATTTTTTCATTTATTTAGTGATCTTTAGTTTTTTAAATAAAAAAGATATTGATTGTTTCTTGTCATCACTATATTAACTAATTATTATAAAATTTAAAACAACTGACACTAAATTTTGAAAGAAACATTACAAAAATGATTAAAATGATATATTTTAAAAATATAAAAAATTAGAATAAAACTTTTAAAATATAATATAACAAAACAAAATATAATAAAACAAAATTCATACTAAATTATTTTAAAATTTGAAAAGTTAACATATGTTTATAACATAAAATTGAAAAAGAATTAAAATAATATATTTTGAAAATATAAAGAATTAGAATGAAAATTTTTAAAATTAATGTATTAAAGTAAAATAATTATAAAATATAATGAACAAAAAGTGTAGTTGAGCCAAAATTATAAGACAAAAATTATATTTTTATTTTATTACAAAATAAAACAGAGTGGGTGAACCGTAGGGGAGGAGAGGGAAGAAGTGGAAGAGTGAGGGAGGAGCAGTAAGATCCGCCTCTAATCGCAATTTCTGATTGCAAACTGCGTTTTCTCCAAAACTCCAAAAGTGCGCTATTCGTTCGAAAGCAATGAAATTTTAGCTCAATTCAACGCACGTTCGCTCGCTCGTGCGGGATTCTGGATTCGCGTTCGAAGAAAGTCCCGTCGTTTGCATCTTCCGCTGAAGCGGCTAAAGAGAACAGGAAATGGCTACGGTTGATGTTATTAAATCCTGCATCGATTCAATAAGACAGGTAGCACAAGCCTTCTGAAGTAGAATGTTGAATTAAGTTCATTTTCATGTCTGATTTTGTTTTCGTGAAATGATTCCACAGGGCTCTGCAATGATTATAATTTTAATTCTTGTAATTTTGCAAAATTAAGAATCAATTGGATATAGGTATAAGAAAGGAATGTTTAAATACATGTTTTGTTGCATGTATCTTTTGAATGGGAAGTTTTCTGTACTTCATTAGCCAAATTCAACAACGGGAGAGATTGGATGTATATTGGTCTATATTAGTGTCCCTGGACATCTAGATAAAACTTGAGCAACCATTTTTAGATGGAAGAACAATGATTCTGGTTCAGCTTAATGCGGTTTAACTTAAGAGTTATGGTATGAATTTGGGAGCAAGGTTTTAAATTTCGTTTTGTGGTTTTGTTGCTATCCTCGATATTGCTGATACAATTGAGGTTGCATGGTGGTTGCGGTGACCCCAAAAACCACAACATTGCAGCCGAAATCATGGTTGCAAATTGATTTTTAAAACCTTGTTCGGGAGCTGTATCAGTGGACCCTCCATTAGCGAGAATTTGCATCCCAAAAGGAAAGAAGTTTTCACCTTCTAATATTGAGATTGGAAGAGGTAATCTTGGTATGTTTGTATAGCTCCAGGGAAGATAGCTTCAAGAATGATTTACTGTTGTGTTTCATTTTCATCTGAATCTATAATTTTTTTTTTTTAATTTTGTACTTATGAGTAACTCTTTGTTTATCTTCTCTTTGACATTGAGTAAAGTTATTCTTTTGTAGGTTTGTGGCCAATATAGTTGCAGTTAGGCATATTATGCTGCACCTAAGAATTTGAATTTTCTTCTGAAAACATTACCTAGTTATACTGTTACAACTGTTACTATGTGATCCTTTTCATTTAAATTTTTCATGAATAGGCGTGCTCTTTTTTTTTTTCCTTTCTTTTTTCAGATATCAGAGCATATTCAAGATGCTATTGTTTATTTAGATGCTGGGTCTACAGAAAGTTTCCAATTTATTGCGGCATATCCAGTACTTCTTGAACTTGGGGCACGAGCTATTTGCAGTTTGGAAAACATGTGCGCACTTGATTTGGTAAGTGCTGGTATCATATTAGATTGTTGCTCGAGTTGTCTTTCTTTACTTTCAGTAAGCTACCAAGATTTGTTTATCATCTCATTGAGTGATTTGTTTATGAATTTTTTTGAGGATATTACTATTTTTCTGTTTTTGAAAATGATTATATCACATGCTTTGATATGGAATGAATATTTGTTGGTGATTCGAGTGTGGATTTTCACTTTAAGGATTCTTTCCTCTTGCCAAACTTTGTAGCCCATTAATTGCAAAGTATGTTATATCAGTCAAGAGGGAGGGCATATGTCAGCTTCAGTCAAGTTTGAGTGTAGTCTGATGATGGATATCTATAATTAACCTAGTAATAATTATCAATGTGTAATTTTTAGAATTTTGATTTGAATTTTTTATATACAGAAGAACTCAAAATATTCTTAAATTAATAATCCTGAATTCCTTTATTTAATTATAAGATAACTGTTATTCACTGAGTTGGCAGTAAACTCGTCTGAGGCTTTCTCAACTTGAATTTTAACATCATCTGCGCCTCTTCTCCTTGTTATAGGGAACATGTTAATACCCTATTGTCATTTGTTGATATTGTATTCCTGCATTTCATGGGTCAAGTCCTTTTGGGATCAAATGGTCTGACTGTCTCCAAGTGCTACAATAATAGGAAGGGTTCTTAGTCTTTTGAGTGGTTGGATTACTCTGACTCAGACATGCTTGTCCAGTATTCCCTTTCATTCCCTTTACCATACTTTGAAGTCTTGCATAGCCAAGCAAAGTAGTAGAGCCCATTTCATCAGTTGGAAGGTTTGTTGCAAACCTCGATTGAAGGGTGGATTTAGTCCTGTCTTGATAATCTAATTTGCAGAAGCATGGCTTTGGCAGCTCAATGGCTATGGTGTATTTGTATGGAGAGAAATGCCTGCGTTCAATGTGTCTTTTAACCATAAAACTATTATGGTTGCTTTGAGGATAATGATATACAAGGAGATTGGATTTCTTTTTTGCATATTTAAGACTTTGAGCCACTTTGATTTCTTATACTGCCTCAAATTATCCTCTCTACTTTAATTTACAACTATTTTCTTGTATTCTATAAAATACTGTAATCCAGAAACAGTCACGTGTTGCAGCTGTGGTGTTTTCATTCTGTGAGTGAGTCGAACCAGTATAATGCATGCTTGCTGAATGGAGCCTGTATGATGCATAAGTTATTTATCTCTGTAAGAGATGTGAACTCTTAATGCCAAAATATGGAAGGTCATATTTTACGTTTCCTCTAGAGACCTTATTTTCTTAATCTTATCTTCAGACTCAGGCAGAGGGAGAGGGAGGGGTCACCTGGTGGAGCCATGGTCACCCGTATTTTTTTTTTTATATTTAAATTACGATGGAGATTATTTTGTGATCCCCCTATGGTGTCTCTCTCTCTCTCTCTCTCTCTCTCTATATATATATATATATATATATATACACTTTATCTATCTAATCTATTTCTTTTATTATACTGATTTTGTACTCAATAGTCAATTCAATGAATTAAATTTCTTGCATATGTTATGCTTGTGAAAACTTAAATTTTCGTTTACTAAGTCGTGTTTTAGGCCCCCCTTGAGGGAAAGTTATAGCTTTACCTCTGATTATCTTGTTCTCTCGAAATTTTGATATATCTTGTTTGAACATACAAAAGTTGTAAGTTTTAATGTTTGCAGATAATGATGTTAAAGAATTGAATAATTCTTAATCCTATATATATTTAATGTCTTGGAAATATAAATACTTACCATAAAAGGTAGTAGGAAGATAGCATTACTCTATTTGTTCTCTATCCATTCCATGATTCCATCCTTCTGCTTAGTAAATTTATAGTTGATGCTGTATGTAACCAGGTGTGAGTATTCTTTTCATCTGCTGGCTCAGAGTTCTGCATGTTTCCAATGTGTTTGTACTATAATAGTCTATGACTGCTTTTAGGTAAGCCACATGTATCATGATCTACTTATGTTGATGGTTCCTTGTCTAGGTTGTTGATTGGAACTCAAATCCTGATCCTGGGAGGAAACTTGTGGTTATCCTATCAAGTCTACTAAGTGATGCACACCGGTATATTTTACGTTGCCTGAGCACACATCAAGTTGTTCGTCATTGCATTATATTTACATCTATCTCAGAGGTGCTTATTTGTAATTACATCTCTTCTCTTTTTCTAATTTCAATGCTTGGCTCTCCCTCTTTCTTTGTGTGTGTGTATTGTTATTCCATGTTTCATACATTAATGTTGGCTTACCTATCTATTGAAAAAAAATATGGTTTTGCTTTTACCTATGGATTTGAATGATTCAATTTTTATTCTTTTAGATGCCTGAAATAATAGTTTAGCTGCTATCTACTTACAAGCCTTAGTACACATTTTTTTGTAATAACTTGACCTGGATGAAAGCATAGTGTTTTCTCAGAAACAGATTAGTTTTATATGCAAATTTGGAATGGAGCTCGATCATCTTTATAATAATAATAATAATATCTATTATTATTATTATTATTATTATTATTATTATTATTATTATGTGTTAAGCATGTCATTTTAGTATCAATTTCTTTTTCATAACATTGGTGACAGTTTTAAACAATAACATTATTATCTTGGCTTGTACTATATTTACTCCTTTTCTTTGTCTCTTACAATAGTAAAATAAGCTATTAGTTTTTGAAGAATGAGTTATGGTTGCACCATAATTCATTGTTTGTTCATTAGCATGAAAATCTTAGTATTACATGGGTAGTTGGCAAGTTGCAATAAACTGATTGTGTTAGTGGTGGCCCAAATTAATATCGGTTTTCAAGATGTAAAAAAGGTAATATTGTTATAGTAGAAATAGAAACAGAAGTTATTCGCTATTGCAAAACAGTTTGGGCTGTCTCTAGTTCATTTAGACTTATAAAATGTCTTAGGAATAAATCAATAAGTCAAAAGCAGATGAGTTGACTTATTTAAGTAGCAATAATTTCTTCAGTTCTTCTAAAATTATGTCAGTCTGGATAGTAGAGTTATTTTTGCTTGAGTAAAGGGACAAACTCATTATTTATCACCAATGATCAACACAAGGATGAAATTATTTTATTTATAAATATGAATTGTGGTAGCAAGTTTACAGTTATTTTGTTCCAATACCTATTTCCTACATGATTGCCTTTCTTTTTATCCTTTTTTGTTGGTTTTTCTAATACTAATTAAAATACAGACAGCACACTCAGCATTTCCTGATTCACCTCTGGGGCCAGATGCATATCATGAATATGAGTCCTTACTGGTTCAAGATTATGAAGAACTAGTTAAGAAATCATGGACAAAACCTGGACAGGCAAAACATAACTTTGAAGATGGAGGACGTTCAGAGTTTCCTTCCAGCGGAGAGGATGTTCTTAATCTTGAAGCTAGTTCAAGTGGAAGAGATTTTTACGGGCACAATCAATTAGACTGCATTGAAGATGCAGTGCTGAAATTGGTTGTTTCTGTTCATCATTTTCCCATGATTTTATGTCCCATTTCACCACGAGTATTTGTCCTACCTTCAGAAGGGTTGGTGGCTGAAGCATACTTATCAGCTGAGCATGAAGATTCTATTAGTCCTGGTTTGCCTCCCTTAAGTACTGGCATGCTCTCTGATGCTGATGATGTGCCTCCAGGGGCTACTCTTACGGCACACTTTCTCTACCATTTGGCTGCCAAGGTAACAAGTGACATGCATTCTTCAGCTGAAATGTGTGCATATTTCTGGTGATTTTATTTCAGGATTATTTTTTTAATTTCTCAGAATGTCAGGGTTCAATCTTGAACACCAAAATAGATCTGTGATAGAACTGCTGCATGCAAAATCATACTGTTTTAGTAGGGTGCACATAATTCTATTTTGAAAAAGATTTACTTGAATAAAACTTTGGTAGTAAGAGTGTTCCCTATTAAATAGATCTTTCTCTGAATGTCCTTTGCAAAAATATGGTATTTAATGGAACACAATTGTGTTGTTTGATGCATGTAGCCAACCCCAATTAAGGGGGGAGAGGCTTTGTTGTTTTATTGAGTGTGTATATGATTTTCCAGCAGTGACAATACCTTTTTTTTTTTCTTCTTTAATTTGTTTCCTTGACCATTAATTTTTTTTGATTATGATATAGATGGACTTGAAAATGGAAATTTTCTCCCTTGGTGATATATCAAAAACTGTGGGAAAAATATTAACAGACATGTCAAGTCTTTATGACGTAGGCCGCCGTAAACGATCAGCAGGGCTGTTACTCATTGATCGTACACTTGATCTTCTCACTCCTTGTTGTCATGGGGACTCACTTGTTGACCGTATGTTTTCTTCTTTGCCCCGTAGAAATAGAACATTTTCCCATGGTTCAGGAAGCCAACTCAAACTTGGTTCTTCCTACCTTCAACGTGCTCCTTTAGATGTTCAGATACCACTTGCAAAGATCCTGAATGATAAAGATTGGCAAATAGAAAATTTTCGGCTTTTAGAAACTGTTGAAGCTTTTTTGTGTGGTTGGAATTCTGGTAATTCTGATTCTCAGATTGATGGCTTGATTAACCTAAGCCAGAAAATTCATGACAAGCCTAGTCAGTATGATGTAGAGATACTTACCGGATCCTTTGTCTCCTCTGAAAATTTCCGTGGAATGCCATTATTGGAGGCTATTCTAGATAGAAAAACAAAAGATGGGGCCCTACTGGTCAAGAAATGGCTACAAGAAACTCTGCGCAGAGAAAATGTTTCTGTGAATGTGAAGTCTCGTCCTGGTCTTGTTACAAAGCCAGAGTTGCAAGCTATGATCAAAGCTTTGTCCAGGAGCCAATCGTCTTTGCTAAGGAACAAAGGAATTATCCAATTAGCTTCAGCCACATTGTTTGCCCTTGAGGAATCAAATTATGCTAAATGGGATGCATTTAGCAGTGCAGAGAAAATTCTGGGTGTTAGTTCTGGAGAAACAAGTCAAAGTCTTGCCATTCAAATTGGTGATCTGATCAATAAGACTGCTCTGTTGGGATCACATGTAAATGAAGGGAAAAGGGAGATCTCAAAGGGGTTACTTTCTTTGCAAGATGCTTTGCTGTTGATGATCATTGGATATATATTGGCTGGTGAGAATTTTCCAACATCTGGTACTGATGGACCATTTTCTTGGCAAGAGGAACATTTGTTAAAAGAAGCTGTTGTAGATGCTCTTCTTGAAAGTCCATCAGTAGCAAATCTCAAGTTTCTACATGGACTAAGGGAAGAGCTTGAAACTAATGTAAGCAAATCAAAATCAGAGGAAACAGCTGAAGAACCTTCAAAATTAGATATTGATGATTTTGATGATGATCAGTGGGGAAAATGGGGTGACGAAGATGGTGATGGTGACAATAAAAATGAAAAAGTGTATGGTGACGTGCAACTGAAGTTGGAGTTGCGTGATAGGGTGGATAACTTTTTCAAATTTCTTCATAAGTTATCTGATCTGAAAAGAAAGAATATACCATTGAGGGATGGATCATTGACTACGGAAGCTAATTTTGATGAGGATAGAAAAGGATTACTTTATAAGCTACTAACTAGGGTGTTGGGCAAGTACGATGTGCCTGGATTAGAATATCATTCTTCCACTGTGGGGCGCTTGTTTAAAAGTGGGTTTGGAAGATTTGGCCTTGGTCAGGTAATTATGGTTTCTTAACCTCTGGCTATGCAGGACATTGGTTTAGTAGTCCAGTTCAAATATGCTAATAATTTTTTTATCCTTTGGTCTATTCTTCCTCTCATTACAAATGCTGCAGGCCAAACCAAGTCTTGCCGATCAAAACGTCATTTTGGTGTTTGTTATTGGGGGCATTAATGGACTCGAGGTGAAATTCTGATTACCTTTGTTTCCTCTCCCGTTGTCTGTGAATAACAATATGGACATGGTATTGCCATGAAAGTTTTTTAAACATGATACATGTTTTAGAAATGATGAGACATTGGTTGTCTTTTTTCTGTATACATAACCCTCTGTTTAATTTAAAACCTGCTCCTTGATTGGTATGGAACGGTAACCTGACACAAATTTTTACTTCTGTCACTGTCACATAGGTGCGTGAAGCTCATGAGGCATTGGGTGAAAGTGGAAGACCTGATATAGAGTTGCTTGTTGGTGGAACAACTCTCCTCACTTCCAATGACATGCTCGACTTACTGTTAGGGGACTCGAGTTACATTTAATTCGTTCATCAATTAGAAAAATAGGAGATAGAAATTAAATTGAATTTGGTTTTCCTGTACGTTGTAACTTTAACTGTTGAATAGGCAGTTCAAATAGAGAAAATAATAATATTTTTTCTGCAGTCAAAATTGGCTTTCAAAAATTTAAATCACAGTTCAAGAATTTGGATGAGTGGCCATTCAAGGAAGCATGAATGGATATTCCCGAAGGGCAAGGGTATAATTATTGTCCAATATACTCTCGGTATGACTATTTGCATGTTTGGGTATCTCTTACAAACGGAAGTATGTAAAAAATGAAGTTTGCAAAAGCATAATCATCCTTCCTTGTGTTTAGTAAGCGATAGATTAGATTTAGTCTCAAAATTCGTGTTCAACAACTTGAATCCAAACATACTATATATATCTTGGACAAAATTGAATGTGTCTAGACTGTGTCGAGTCTTACTTTCATTTTGTTCTCACTGTTACCGCATAAGACATGATGTGGACACGGTTTGCTACGTGGTTTAATTCAGTAAAAAAAATGAGGCAAAAAAATTTAAATATTGTAGTTTAAAAAAAAAATTACGAAAATATGGCAATTTGAAAACAAAATACACAAATATAGCAGGCAAACACGCCTACCTGGGACGTGTTCAGTCACGCCCAGGGAGGGCGCTACTAGAGCTCAGTCGCGCTCAGGGAGGGCGCCACTAGAGCTCAGTCGTGCTCAGGGAGGGCGCCACTCACCAGGGCTTGACACGTGTCATTTTGGGACACGTGTCAAATTGCGGCGCGATGCGAAAAAACTTCGGAAAGTCATAACTTTTGACTGGAATGTTCGATTGAGGCGAAACCGGTGGCCATGCGCTCGAAATTGAGAGGAGAAGGCCTGGGCAAGTCCCCAAATTGGCCAAAAAAATTTTCCAAAAGAGGTCTCTAAGTGCTTCAAAATTGCGATTTAACCGTCGAAGCTACAAAAAATTTCGTGTTTTCTAATTTTTTATCTATTCAATTAGTGAATTGCAATCCATTCTTTATTTATCTAATTATTTTTCTTAATTTCGAGCATTCTGACATAAATTATGTCATCATCGGACATTGCTACGAGAAATTACGACTGTTCAAAGTTTTATGCATCGTCTATTTTACAGTATAATCTTGGAAATTAAAATATTATATTATAATATTTTATGGATCCACATTTGAAGTGCATCTTTTAGTCCTCTTGACTTATTTTTGATTATTTGAAATGAACAATTGATAGCGATATTTTTACTAAAGGAGAGATTAAAAAACATTTGGAAAATTTAAAGATTAAAAAGCACAAGTTTTATCATTAAAAGACTAAAAATAATACGTATCTTTGAATTTAACAGATTAAAAACATATTTAAAGTGATAATTTAATTTACAATAACTGGATCGAGCAAGTTTCACAATCCGTATTAGAATTCGGGGGTTTTCAAAACCCGAACCAACGTGGCCTCCTTCCCCAGCAAAACCCCATTTCCCAAAACCAAAACCCCCCCTCTCTCTCTAACATTCACACACTTTCACCATGGCGGCACTGAAGCTTTTCCTCTCCCAAGCTTGCAGCCATTCCTTCCCCAAACGCGCTTCTCACTTCCACTCTCCTTTCTCTCTCACCTCTCACAGATCCCTCTGCTCTTCCTCCGAATCAAACTCAAACCCTCCCCGCAGACCCTTCGAACCAATCCCCATCCAACCCGTCTCCTACCCTGTCAAACCCAAACCCCCGCCGCCCGAATCTCAACCCGAACCTGAACCTTCACCCGAACCACAATCCCACCGCCCTCCGTCGCTGGACTCGCAACGCGCGTGGACGCGGGAGGACATCCGGTACGTGAAGGACACGCCGTCGATCGCGCCGGTGTCGTACTCCTCGCTCGGCGTGGCGCCGCTCCCAGACGACATGGCGCCCGCGGCAGCGGAGGACGCGGTGGAGAGCGAGAGGAGGATGATCGAGGCGGAGAATGAAATGAGGATGCGAATGGCCAAGGCCGCCGAGGATGAAAGAATGAAGGTGCCTTTTCCGCTGCTGATTAAGCCCAAGAAAAACGAGAAGCCACCTCCGCTTGATTTGAACGAAGCCATTCGCCAAGTTAAGGTGCAAAAAAAATAAAAAAGAAAGAACAATTTTCACATTATAGATAGTTTAGAGTTTGTGCTGTTTTTGGTTTCAATGAATGAAGTGGTGGTGATTGACTTGTGTTGCCCGTTGTTGTTCAGTGAGTGAAGTGGTTCGTTTAGTTCAGGGACCAAATTTAGTATTAGGTTGATGATGATCTTTAAAAGCTCTCTCATATAGCTTCCCTAAAATATGATTTTTAACTTATGCATAAGCTAATTTTAGCTTATGTAGAAGTCCATTAAATTTTTTTCTTCTTATTTTTTTTTTTCTCTTAGAAGTCCTTCAGGATGGTAATGAATTCAGTGGTGGTTGTTGGCTTGTCTTGCTCGTTTTTGTTCACTGGAATAAAGTGGTTATTTCAGGGGCTGAATTTGGGATTAGGTTGTTGGTGCTAATGGTGCAAGAGTGATGTGTGTAAAATGATGAATTTATTTTATTTTTGTCTTTAATTGTATGTTGACTAACGTACAATTAATCAGGGAACTCGTGCAAAATAATATACCTGAAACTTTGGTCTTTAACCAAGCTGAATGTTGTCGAATGATTCATGTAGCTAGCTCTTCTTGGATAAGCTTAAAGAAAAAAAAAAATGAAATAAGCTTCTTATAAGCTAAAAATAGCTTATGCATAAGTTTAAAAAATCAGCTTTAATTTAGCTTCTCCAAAAAGTTGATTTTAACATGTGTAGCTTCTCCAAAAGCTGATTTTAACGTATGCATAAGCTATTTTTAGCATTCAAGAGAAGCTTATTTAATTTTTTCTTCTTCTATAAGTACTTATGGATAGACTTGTTCAATCAGGGCCTTAGTAGAATAAGACTGTTGTTGTATGTTAACTGTTTTTGGCTGATAATTCTTGGACCATATGTGTATACTGCGTAGGCGTTTTGTTAGAGCTTTGGGTAATGCCCATAGTAGGATTATTGGTTACTAGAAATATGTTACTGTATGAGAAATTATATGTGAAACAAAGAGTCTTGGATCCTCCAATGAGAAAGCTAGGCACAAAATTTATATAAAAATTACTGGGATATTTGTGGCCTGCTTAGTAACTTCAATGGAATGTCTAAGCTGTTACTTTGGTGAAAGAGCTTGTAAGCTGTGTCTCATGTAATATTTTTTGTAAAATGCATTTTGAGACTGTTAAAGGGTGTGTTTGGATTAGCGTTGAAACCACGTTGAACGGAGAAATTGCATGCTCAAATGCTAAAATTTCAAAGCAACTATGTTGTAGCTTTCATCTGCAACTCCATTGGTGTTGGATTCAACTACTTCCCAAACACACACACAGTGTTTTAGGGGACTGAAACTGAATACTACTTGAAGTCTGTTATTAGGTATATATGTAATATATATGATTGTCTTGGGAAAAACAAATGAGTACCTATTGCAATAAGTTTCTACAAGCTATGGCCTCAAATTTTAGATACATAGATAGATAACTATGTGTTGTTTACTTATGCTACTTTGTTCCTTGTTAGGGAGACCAATTTACAGAGTATAAAAATTATGATGAGATTTTATAGTACCAGCTATTTTTTTCTTTTTCTTTTTATTGTGTGTGTGATTCTGTATTTGTGTACTTATAGCTGTAAATGTGTTTGCATGCAGTATGCACTTACAAAAGTATTCTGTATAGCACATCTCCCTGTTGAGTTTTTAATTTCAAATATTTATTATTTGTGACAACAGTATTGACACACACTCTCTCTAACCTGTACCCTTTTCTCAATAACAAGTACTTTTAAATTAACGAATTGTTAGGATATCTAATATGCTAAATATATTCCATTTTATCTAACTTGTGGTGCTATTGATTGGATTAGTATATCCTTAGTAATGATCTTTGCATTTTACCTTGAATGTTCCATCAGTTGCTGTTATTTAATATAGTTACATATTGTTCAGACCAATGCCAAGGCAAAGTTTGATGAAACCGTTGAAGCACATATAAGATTGGGTGTTGATTCAAAGCGAACAGAAATGGTATGTATAAATTTTTTTCTCTTTTCCCTGTCTTGGATGTGTTTGTGTGCTTGAGTGATTCTTTGAACATCATATATATTTTGAATTTGACATGTTGACTTAAGGCTCTGTGGGTTTGTCATGTTGAAGAAGTTGCCTGAAGTGATACTTTAGTCTTAATACTTGGTGGCATATGCTTTTCGAAGATGAATGTCCAGTTATTTCTGCTGGCTAAACAAATTGATTCTCTTGGAAGTTGGATCTATATAGCTCCAATGTTCAAACTTGCCCTGTCTACAAGGACTTCAAATTACCTATCCTATATATTTATATATGCTTTCAATTGATGGTTAGAGAAATGGGTCCTATTATTTGATATATTCAGCAAATATGGACATTTTTATGTTCTTTCTTGAAACATGCTGAGTATTATTAATTTTGCTGAGGACATGTTATTTTAAATATATAAATAAATTTAATAATATCTTAAAAAGCACAGCTTTTTTTAACTTTCCTAAGCATTATTCTGTGAAGTATTATTATTATTATTATTATTATTATGAATGAACTATCTTGGAAAATTTCTTCAAAGACTATCAAACAGAATCTACAAAATTTTGTAATTTTGTTTTCTGTAAACTTTCTGTGCTATACATCCCACATCACTGTTATATGCCTTTTTTGTGTGGATAAAAAAATGTTCTTTTCTGTTTCATTAATCCTTTGCTTTAGGCGATAATGATTTCAACTCTGGCAGGCAGTTCGTGGTACTGTGATTCTACCTCATGGTGCTCCGAAGGTAAATTATGAATGTTAAATTGGTATAATGGTAGGTTTGTCATCTAATTATTCATACCTTCCAGGCCGTCAGTGTGGCTGTTTTTGCAGAAGGGGCTGAGGCAGAGGAAGCGAAAGCTGCAGGAGCTGATATAGTTGGTGGTAAAGAGCTTATTGAGGAGATTGCTAGTAATGAACTGATCTCTTTCTCCCAAGTAATTTTGTACATCATTTTTATAGATTTTTCCCCTACTGAAATTTGTGAAAAGCAAATGTGCATATGCTTATTGCTCCTTGCCTTCTTGGTTTTAGTCTTGCTTTTCTTATTTTGTTAGCTGCATATTCATCTCCTTCTGTGACATTAGTTTTATTTGTCACGTGCTCAAGTGACACTTTGAGTGTCACTCAACTGTGCAGGGGATATTTTAAACATGTCTTTGGTGCCTTAGCAACTATAATTTTTCCTTTTCATGCCAGGAATATAAAGTTTCTAAATTACAGTATCCTTATCTAATATATAGCTTATATACACTTATAGGTGGTAAAAATAAGCTCAAAGTTGACAAATGCTTCTCAACTCCTGGAATGGCACCTCATCTTGGGAAGGTTTTTTTTTTATATTTTTTTATATATTTTTTATATATTTTAACTTCAATAATCTTATACTTGTAAAATCATCTGAATTAATAGTTTTTTTTTATCAGATTAATAGTTTTATCTTCTAAAGCTTATATGAACTTGTTATGCAGATAGCACAATATCTTAGAAAGCGAAGACTGATGCCAGATAAGAAGGTTAGTTTATCAACATTTGTTGGCATTTTAAAATTTTGAGGTCTGGGCATAAGTGGATTGTATGTAACTCTTGTTTGGTTGTATTTATGTTCTACAGCTAGGTACTCTTACTAGTGATATTGCTGGGCAGTTGAAAGAGCTAAGACAAGGCCGTGTAGAGTTTAAAATGGAAAGTAAATCAATTTTGCATGTGGGACTTGGAAAGGTACCAGGATGTTCTCTTCCAACTCTTTATAGACTTCATTAAAAAGTAATAAGTGTGTTGCATGAGATGTTCTATGCTTTTAATAATATCCACAGGTAAGCTACAAAGAAGAGGCTTTACGGGAGAATATTAGTGCGTTTATGAATGCTGTATTGCTTGCAAAGCCTGCTGGCTTAAAGAAGAGTAAGTAGTACTCAAATCCTTATGCTCTCCTCTCTCTGTTTGGAGAAAAAAAATAGATGAAATGTCAGATCACAACTGATAACCTTCCCTCCCTTCCCCTCCCCTCCCCTCAATCTATTCACAACAAATGCCATAGCACAAAATTTTATTTACAACAAAAGCTTTAGAGGTGCAATTTTCGGGGCTCAATTTCCCCTTTAACTTGGTGTAACATGATCACAAATTTTATGTGCTAAGGTTACTTCTATTATCTTACAATTCTCTTCTTTGTTTTTAGCTTCCAAATATGCTGGGTATGTGCTGTCTGTCCATATAAGCAGCACGGTAAGCTCTTACATCTCATTCTTGTTTCCTTCTTTTATGTCCGTTAAATGTATTTAAGATTGAAAGTTACCATTTATTCTTGCATTTCACATTAATGATACTAAAACAAACTTTAGGTGTACATACAATTCCTCCTGCCTCCCCTATTCTTATTCTCTTCAGACAACAGAAAGATGTTAATGGACATTGAATTTGAAATGATGGAACATCTGTAAACAGTTTGCTGGCAAGAATTAGTTTGGGGGACAAGTTTTAATTATCAAAACTCTCCATTATGACAGATAAAAAGGAGGAAATTATTAGAAAGGAATTCTGTTTGGTAATAATCTTCTGTGGAGGATAGTTATTTATGATTATTTATTGGTTAAATGACATGTTAGATATTATAAACAGTTGAGACAATATTTGGGGATAATAGTCAACAAGTACAAAAAGGGAGAAAAAGAGTAAACAGTACACTGATAATAAAGCATACAAATTGCAGAATACTAATCTAACACTCTCCCTCAAGCTGGAGCATATAGATCAAATGCACCAAACTTGGAATAAACAAACTGAATTCTTGGCCGGCCCTCTTAATGACTTTGTTAGGATATCTGCAAGTTGATCATTTGAGCTGACAGATTCAGTAATGATCTCCTTGGACAACACTTTTTCTTGAATGAAATGACAATCAATCTCTATATGTGAGTCCTCATGAAAAACTGGATTAGAAGCAATGTGAAGAGCTGCTTGGTTATTACAATATAGCTTCATTTGCTGAATTTCACAAAACTTTAACTCTTGAAGAAGTTTTTTGATCCAAGCATGTTCACAGGTAGCCAAGGCCATGGCCTGATACTCTGCTTCAGCACTTGAGCGAGCAACAACACTGTTTCTTGCTTTTCCAGGAAACATTTCCTCCGATTGATACACTATAACCTGAAGTAGAACGTCTATCAATTGGGCATCCTGTCCAGTCTGCAATACAATATCCAACAACTTGGGCATTTCCTTTAATCTTCAAGCAATAGTTCTTGACCCAGAGTCCCTTTAATGTACCTGAGGATGCGGACCATTGCAGTCCAATGATCAACCTGAAGAGCTTTCATGAACTGACTAACTACTCCAACTGCAAAAGATAAGTCAGGTATAGTAATGGTAAGGTAGATAGCTTACAAACTAACCTTCGATACCTCTGGGTTAGAGTAAGGTTCACCATGGTCTATCATAATTTTGGATTAGAATCCATGGGACTGTCAACAAGCCTACAATTTGTCATGCCTGTCTCCTCTAGGATATCTAGAGCATATTTCCTTTGTGAGGCCACAATACCATCTGGGGATTAGGCAACCTCAATACCATCAAAGGTTTTTTAACTACCAAGACCTTTAGTCTGAAAATGATTGAATAAAAGGCTTTTCTTGCAGGATCATTTCCTGTGATGACAATATCATCAACATAGACAACTAGATAAACACATTACCCAAGAGATGTATGACAATGAAAAACTGAATGGTTTGCTTCACTGCGTTTCATCCCAAAATTTTGTAAATGACTAAACTTTCCAAACCAAGCCCTTGGAGACATTTTGAGTCCATAGAGAGATCGATTAAGTTTACAAACTAGACCAGACTCCCTTTGAGCAACAAACCGAGGAGGTTGCTCCATGTAAATCTCCTCTTGCAGCTCACCATGAAGAAAGACATTTTTATTGTCTAACTGATAAAGAGGCCAGTGATGGATAGAAACCATGGCAACGAAAAGACGAAGAGTAGTGATCTTGGCCATAGGAGAAAAGGTATCCCCATAATCAAGGCCATATATTTGAGTGTAACCTTTAGCTACCAAGCAGGTCTTAAGACAATCAACTTCACCATTAGAGCCAACTTTAATAGCATAGAGCCATCCACTACCAATTGCCTTTTCCCCAGGAGGAAGAGGAACTGACTCCCATGTACCACTATGTTCAAGAGCCTACATTTCAACAATCATGGCTTGTCGCCATCCAGGTTAGCAAGTGCTTCATAAGCATTATTGGGAACAATAATGGAAGACAAGGAGGAAACAAAGCAAAAGTATGAAGGAGGCAAGCGATGATAACTTAAATAAATAGGATGATGGTTTCGAGTAGATCGAATACCTTTCCTAAGAGCAATGGGCCAATCTAAATATTCATCATGAGGAGGTGCTGAAGGAGAAGGATGTGATGTAGGGGAAGCCAATGGAGAAGGACATGAACTAGAAGAGTCTTCATGTAATGTTGGACTAGTTCCTTGTGTCCTCCTGTGTTGGCATGTCATAGAAGGAGGTGAAGATAGTTCAACTGAACTGTTGGTTGGAGACTGGAGAGTTAGACAAATTTTCTTCTTGGTGGGAAGTCTCATAGGTAGGAGACACAACTGGACTGAAGGATGGGATAGGTAAGACCTATTGGGTAGAATTGAAATCTTGAATGGATGAGAAGAAGGGGGTATCTTCAAAAAAGGTAACATCAGCAGACATGTAGTACCTTCTAGTATCTGAAGAATAACACCTATACCCTTTCTGAAGATGAGAATACCAAAGAAAAGCACATTTGATTGCCCTTGCAGAGAGCTTGTCCAAACCTAGAGTAACATCATGGATAAAACAAGTGCAACCAAATACACGAGGAGAAACATGATATAAAGGTTCATGTGGAGAGATAATGGAAAGTGGAATTCTATTATCAAGTGTGGAAGAAGGCATTCTGTTTATTAGAAAACAAGTAGTGAGAACTGCATCACCCCAATGATGAACAGGGACATTTGCATTAAGCAATAAGGTGCATGCAGTCTCAACTAGATGCCTATTTTTCCCTTATGCTATTCCATTTTGTTGTGGTGGATGGGGGCAAGTAGATTGATGCAAAATGCCCTGTGAAGATAAAAAGGAAGAGAGAGCAGAAGAAAAGTATTCTTTAGCATTGTCACTCTGGAGGACTTCAATTATTTTACCAAATTGGTTCTTGATTTCATTGAAGGATACAAAGACAGGTAAAAGTTCAGATCTATCTTTTATCCAATAAACTGAAGTACACCAAGAATACTCTGGTGGCGCCGGTGATGAACAGTTGACAGAAGCAGAGTGGGATTGATCCGCTTTAATACCAAGTTGAGACACAATATTTGGGGATAATACTTAACTGAGTTATTCACTCAGCTGAAGACATTTTATATTTATACAGACCAAGGGTCAACAAGTAAAAAAAGGGAGAAAAAGAGTAAACAGTACTCTGATAATAAAGCACACAAAATACATAATTGCAGAATACTAATCTAACATAAACCACCATGTTTTGGCCTTTTACATATCTGTAGAATATATAAACATAAATGATACACCTTTTTTCTGATGTCTTCTTGACACTATTCAATACTTGTGAGGAATCATTAATTTAGAAAATGATGGGGATGTGTTTTTCTTGCTGCCACCTTGTGCACTAAGTATCTCATATTGGCAAAAGGAATGAACTTCTCACTACAATCCAAGGTTGTTAAAATCGAGATTTTACTTAGGATCGGGAGGGGGGATGAAAGATCGTAAATTGAGGATCGTAAGATCGGATCGTAGATCCTACTATGAAAATGCAGAAATAAAAAAGTGGGTATGGAAAGACTGTAAATAGAAATTACGAAAATTAAAACTCAAAAGCCCATTCAAAAATATTATATGATACTGCATCAAGAAAAAAAGTAGGTACAAAAAGTAAATTAAGCCCAAATAAGTTAGACCTAGCATGTCTTATTCTTTTCTCCTTATGTCTTCGTTTACTGCTGCCTATTCTTTTCTCCTTCTGCGCCGTTTCTTTCTCCACTCTCCAGCAATGGTGACCACCTTCTCACTGCGTTCTTCTTCCTCTTCACGGTCGTCGGCGAGGTCACGGCACAGCAGCGACAAGGCAAGGTCGCTCAGCTTTTTGGAAACGAAGGTCGCGTAGTAGGGGGAGAAGGTCGACTGTCTCGCTGGGTCGCGCGGAGGTCGGGAGGTGCCGTCGGGATGTTGCGGCGTCGCTGGGTTGCTCAGCTTCTGGATTTGGTTCGTTTTTCGAATCCAACCAAGGTTAGGGCTTTTAATCTCCTGAGCGGAAACAGGATCGTGACGGATCGAGGATCTTACGATCCTACGATCAAACTCCCGATCTCACCGCAATCCCACTCGGCTCCGATCCTAGCACTGATCCGGATCGCCGTTGGCCGAAAAAATCGTAAGATCGTCCGATCTTACGAGCCAGATCGCGATTTTAACAAGCTTGCTACAATCTTTTATGGTTTAGTTTCTTTTATTCCTTATTAATATTATTTCAAGGTAGGGTGGATAATAGGATAGGCAGATTTTTTTTATTAACTTTACCTTGGATGAGCTTTGGGTATAATCACATCAGTGTAAATTCTTGAATCATTGAAGAAGAATCATGCAAGCATAATTCTCTTAATTTAATATAATCAATGTGATAATGATGATCATTGATTGGGTTCAATTTTTGTAAAAATGAATCATGGAATTTAACATCATCTCCACCTAGTAAGGCATAGTTGTTATTGGTGTATGCGAATATAACATCATGGAATTTGATTTGTAAATTGTTTCTCCCAAGTCATTTATGAGTCTCATTGTTGGCTCGTTCAGGATGCATGTAGTTGCTCTGATTTAGCATCTGACGAACTATATTGATAAGAACCTTGAGAGAACCAAACCACAAAATCTAGCTATTGTAGTTGGAGAGCCCAAGGCCTTATAAACCCCACACTAGAATCCCATACTTCCAATGTGGGACTCCAAGTACCATACCTTGCAATTGGATCCTAACATCCCACCACGCTCCGCAGTCCCAACGCCCACGTGGGTTGGCTGTGCACTAGCCCTTTGACTAGTCCCAAGCGAACACTGCAATGCCGGCGTCACCACCCGTGCCGCTCGTTTGCAGCTGGGAGTCATGGTCGAAGGCCTGATACCAATGTTAGGAACCTGGTTCAGATTTAGAGAAGAAAGATTGAAAAGAATGGAACTTTTATTGAATTGGAGAATAATCTCCTGCAACTACAATTGTGATAATTCGAGGAATCACAACCTCCTATTACTTCCTTGCTTATAAGCTTCCTTATGCTCAGCCACCCCGCTCCTGTTTATAATTTCTGACCCTTTCCCAACTAACTAACTAACTAAAACAGAATATTACTAATAGCAACAGAATATTACTATCAATATCCTATCAATACCCTCCCCTTCAAGATGGACCTTGTCCCCAAGGTCCAAGTGAAGCAAACAGCATGTATGATTCTACCAGGGTCTCTTTCATCTTCTTCTTCCATAATCATTAACCTCAGCTGCTTGTTCTTGCATACATGTGTTGGATGATACTTTTCTTCACATGCAAAGCACTCTCCCTTCCTCATTTTCTCATTCACTGCTGCTGGTGACAATTTGTGGAGTGTTTTTCTACCTTGCCAGCCATTTTCCTCTGCACTAATAGTTTGGACAGATTCACTGTCCTTACTATTAACTGGCTGCCCTTCCTTCCCATTTCTTGAAAAATTGCCCAAGATTCTGTTTTTCTCCTCAATTTGTCTGGCTTTTATCATTGTGTCCAACAAAGATTTGGGTTCATGTACCCTTACCTCTGTCCTTATTTCCTCCTTTAATCCTTTCAAGAAAATTTCTTTTAGAAATTTCTTATCCAAACCTCTCCCAGTTCCAACTTGTTTTTCGAACTGTCCAATGTACTCTTGTACACTATCATCCTGTTTCAGAGCCAACAAAGCCTGAAAAGGATTTGCAACACCAGCTCCTTGGAACCTCTACACCACATCCAATTTAAATCCTTCCCAAGATCGAGTCTTGCTCCACTCTTCCCACCATTGAAACCAAGATAATGCTTCTCCTTCCAAAGCCACCAAAACAGCTTCTAATTTTACTTCCTCTCTTACCTCCTGGAGTCGAAAATACCTTTCAATTCTTGAGACCCAACCAACTGGATCATCACCCACGAACAAGGGTAACTCCATTTGCCTCCAATTGCGCGCTACTCCTTCGTCTCCATCCTTGTTTCTTCCCTTCCTTTCCTTCACGCGAATCATTTCCTCCTTTTCCGAATTATCCAACGTCGCACCCAATTGATGTAGCAGATTCTCCATCGAACCCAGTCTATTCTCAATCGCGACCTGGTTCAACTGGTTGGTTTCACGCGATTCCTCCATTGCGCGTTCCAGTGCTTTGATTCTGGCCTCCATCTTCTTTGATCCCATTCACCTCACAAAGCCCCAAGATTGGAGCTCTGATACCAATTGATAAGAACCTTGAGAGAACCACACCTCAAAAGCTAGCTATTGTAGTTGGAGAGCCCAAGGCCTTATAAACCTCACACTAGAATCCCATACTTCCAATGTGGAACTCCAAGTCCCATACCTTGCAATTGGATCCTAACATATATGAATAACACATGGTATAGGATGAGGGGATACATAAGAATATTAAGAATATAAGCTGTGTAGAAAAAAGGTATAGTGCGATCTTGTTTGAGATTATTAAGAAAATGTGAAGAAGTGTGTGGGGGGGGGGGGGTTGAGGGTAAGCAGTTAACTTAAGCGTAATCTTGTTTGAGATTATTATTTATTAAGAATATAAGCTGTGTAGGGAAAATGTATAGTGTAACAACATAAGGCTGAATGGTGAAAAGATAATTTGATATCATGCTCTGCTCAATTAGATCTTGTAAATTTTTTATGCAAAGGTTGATTGCACTTGTTAGTATGGAGATAGAAAATGGACCATAGTGATTAAGATGGGAGAATCAAGTTGGGCAGTGAAGAGTGAGCAATGACAGGGCAAGTGAAACAAGAGAGGGAGTTGTAAAATGGGAGAAGCGAAGACTTACATTTGCTAATGTCATTAATTGCTGTATGGTGCATTATGTCTCACTCTTGTAACGTTTCAAGTTATTTGGTTCTATCGTATTGATGCAGATGGGCCTAGGATTACCTGTATCAATACAATCAATATCCAAAGCAGCAGATAACTACAAGAAAATGCATGTCGTATGAATCATGTGGATATGGCAAATGTGGGCTTTCAACATGAATCCAAGCTTAGATGAACATATGTTGTCGTAGGTTTTTGTTCATTACCATTGATTATGTAAGCTTTTGTTTAGTGATATATGTGGCAATAAGCGAAAGTTTTGACATTTTTTTGTGAGCTTGTTGCTTTTTCTGGTCACCTAATGGTGTATCATGTTCCTCATTGCAATACACAAAATTATGCGTTTACTAAGTTTATTATTTTAAAGCAATAGATGCTAACCTTTTGATATCTGGATTTAATGGTTTATTGTTTACTAATCACCGGCAAACTGATTTTATGACAAATGACAATGACCTTTTGTGGTTACTGTGTTAAAATGTATATGCCAATGCTTTTTTGGGGTTGCTTCTTTGCGTATATAATTTGCAGTGGTCAGTGCATTTGATTTTTTAAACACTCATGAAGTTTTATTTTTTATTTTTAAATAATTTATGGAAAACAATTGTCATTGATTTTAAACAATTTTTAAAAGAATTATGCAAAGAAAATAATTGACTAACAACGAACAAGTGGAGAATGTTGATTCACTTGCATGTAATTACTGATAGATATTTCTAGAATTTGTTGATCATGAGATGAATATATATATATATATATATATATATATATATATATATGCAAATACATCTAATAATTTTTTATTGTTGATTGTATGTTATGTTAGTACTGAAACATTTCAGTCAGACATGCTTAAGAGTTGAAACTATCAAAGTGAGTTGATGGTAAGATTAGGTTGCAAAACAAGCTAGGTAGAATAATACTAATTTGATATAAAAAAAAAAAAAAGATCATAAGATTAATTTAAGAGATTTGTTATATTAGGTCGCAAAACAAGCCAGGTGGAATAAGATTGTAAGGGACTTGTTGCGGTGTTTAATTTTTAATTTCCAAAATTGTTTTTTGCTTTTTAATAAAAATGAAGAAAAAATACCCAACACCATGTCCCTGCCTCACTACATGCATCAATAACGGTTCTGAAAATTCAATTATTGATTCCTCTAGGCAAATGACAGAAAATTATTAGCAAGAAGTACCCAATTTAATTTCAATAACGCCACCCTATTCAATTTCGGCATCGTCCCTTTAATGATTTTATATTGAATCTATTATTTCCCTCCAATTTTTGGTCGGTGCATATTTTTTTATCTCTGCGAGGTTCAATTTGTTAGTCAACGTGACAATTACTGAAAAAGGTCCACGACAGAATAAAAGGAGGAAGGAGACTATTCTACGTACTAAACTAAGCATATGATGATTAACGACCATGCATAGATGATAGTTAACTATAACGTTTGGTTAAATACGCAAATATGTGATCGGTGAAATTTCATGAAAAATGTATGAGAATCTTAAATATTAAGCCCCATTTCGAATTCACGTAAGTCAATGAGGAGGATCCATGCATGTTTCAAATTTCAACTGTTAATTTATTGCTTTCGGCTGCTGATAAGTTCATATGTGTTCCCTAAGAAAATAACATATATACCAACAGAAAAAAGAAAATGTCAATCATTGAGCTTGTTTTCATGATATACCTTGTATACGATTAACGTATCATAATAATAATAATAATAATAATAATATTATTATTATTATGATGATGATAATGATTATTATTATATAATATAATAATATATTATTGAGTCGATAGATTAATTGATATGAAGAACCACACGATTATATTAAATATTAGAAAGAAAAAACTTATCACTTATACTAATTTTATTCAATTTGTGTAGGACTGTTTCCTGTATAAAATACTTATGATTTATATTTAAAGCTTATAGTATTTTCCTATTTGGCATCATAAAACCATAATATTTATATTAAAAATATCCAAGGGAGCAAAAGCATTGTAAGATTTTTATTTTTTGAGTAGTATATGCCTTTTTCTTTTTGTCATTGAACCAAGTCTTCAAAGGCATTAATTAATCCCAGACATGCATGGTAGCCACGACCATGACGTATATATCCTCATCCAAGTGCTACATATTGCTTTATTATCAACCACTGCAATGGGGGTTGAAAGTTTTTTGTCAAATCATGTAATCATTTATTAAAGTCTAGAGACAGTTGATAAATAATTGAATTCTTCAAACATGTTAATCAGACTTTAATTTTTAGTTATGTATGTATATACGAAAGATTTTATTAAGAACGAAAAATCTTTTTTTTTTTGTGTTATTAATTTCTATAATTTTGAAAGAATTAGTTTTTGCTTGTGAAATGTACCCTTATTGCATATTAAAAAAAATATCCTTTTTTAAAAAAATAATACTTATTACCTTTGAATCTGTAATTTGTTTCATTTTATTTATTGTTGAAAATTTAAGAAAATATTTTTTTCTAACTTTATTCATTTTTGGCACATTAACTAATAGGACAAGGAACAGTTATAATTTTTTTTCTGTAAAAAAAAGTTGTGCTTTATTTTTTTTTTAAAAAAACTCAGTAATATAGCGTATATAGACTAGTAGTCTAAACTTATTAAACAAAAATACTTCCCCTTAAAAGATACATGTATTTTGTAGCCTAAGAAAATATCAAAAGATACACGTATTTTGTCGCAAAAAAAAATATCTGAGATTTTTTGTAGCTTAAATAATCTTGGTCTCTATAAAATAAAATAAAATAAAATAAATAATTTTATTCCTTTAAAGATTTTTCTTTTGAT
>PYAF01003111.1:402041-419565 GCA_007407185.1 Glycine tomentella
TTTAACCCAGAAAAAATCATTGATCTCTTTTTATCTTAATTAAAATATAAAACCAAAATAATATTCATTTATTTCTTTTTTTTATTCAAAAGTGTAATTAATTGAATACATAATTTATTAAACCACAATTCTGATAAAGATGATACTCATATAATCATATTTACTCTTTATTACTTGTACGATAGAAATATACATTTATCTTATCTCCAACTCATATAACATGTTTTTTTTTTCTTTCAAAATATTAAAAGTTAAGGCATTTTGGTCAAGAAAAAAAATGTACTATATCTTTAGTTTAAACTTAAAATTTTATTTAAAAGAAATATATAAATCATTTAAATTAATCAGTAGTTAATATAGAAAAGTAATAAACTTTAAATGAGATCAATGATTTTTTCTGGGTTAAATTAATAAATTTGTCACATATGTACTGGCATAAAATTAAATCTTATTTTACTTTTAACATTTTTTCGTTCTAAGATCGAAGAGGTTGAAATCATTTACTTTTTGGTTGAAAAGATATTGAAGACACCTAGCACTCAATCGAAGTATTTTTCTCGTGTTGAAATAAATAAATTGTGAAGCTCTAATATTGGGGATTATACGTTTCTGTGACTGACATGTGTTTTATGGTCACTTTCATGCAATTAAACTGTTATTTATTTATTTATTTATTATTAATCATGTCAACAATTTAAAAATTATATAAAAATTAATAGGAGTGATAGAAAAAGTTCCCCTGAAAATGATTTGTTCTGAAGTGAAGTGTTCAAAGTGATCTCCTTTACTTATTAATTATATGGTGAAGAATGACAGCTTAAATAGTATTTGAACACGAAACTTCTTCCGAGAGACACTTGGAATAGCACGTCATCTAATCCCTAATTAATGAGACAGTTGTGTGTAAAATCAAGAGTAACATATATAAGATTAATATAAATTTTATAAAATTATGAGAAAAAGGTTATGCTGTAAAAAATTTAATCAATTATCCCATCACAATCCATCTCATATATATATTTATATAATAAATTTATTAATTTTTAAAATAATTATTTTAAAGTTATTCAAATGATAATTTATGATTGAATAATAATACATAAATATTAAACACAAATTATAACTTCAATGATATTTTAAGAAAATAAATTATATAAATATAGTTCCATGAATTTTAAATTATTTATGAAATAAATCATATTTATAAATTTTCAAAATTTTTTTGTTACTATCACTGTATTTAAATGTTTAAATTTTTATGTTAAAATATAAATAAACAATTCCTATTAAATTACATAATTACAAATGTTTAAATTATATTAAACTTTTATATACATCATTATTAGCTAAAACCACATAATCTAACGCTTAGAATCACATTAAATCCTCTTTAGCCAAATTAAAAAATCTTACTTTTTTTTTAATTCAATATATATATGTATCCCCTAATTTGGAGTCAAAGATGATTTTGAGAAACTAACCACTCCTAACAAATACTTTACCATAAATAAACACAGACATGAAAATTGAACTTCTAGTCACATCTCTAACATGTTCAAGGGAGATGCCATCTCGATGTTATACTGAAAACCATGCTTTTACCCTTAAAGCATTTACCCAGAGCTAGTTCCTTACCATCATTTTCCCCTTTGTTTTGCATGGTTTATTCAATTTAGATCAAGTCAGCACTGCTCTTTTTTGTCTTTATTTTGCAAATTTTCTTCCCAAAAAAGAAAAAAGCAAAGCGCGTAAGTAGTAGGAGCAGACAAGTTTGAAAATTTGAGCAAATATAATTTTCTACTTTCTATATTTCTTTTTTATATCTAACTCTGTCCCTACCCTTCTCTGTCTTGCATGCATAAGCACCTTTGCCTAAACCCTTTATAAATACCATGCATGTTCGATTCTTCTAAAAGCAACTTCACAACTCACATCCACTACTCAACACACAAAATAGTCTTAGTTAGTATAGCAATTTGAGCCTCAAATTGAAACTAGCTATAGATATGGCCAATTCCCTTAACAACCACTTGTTTGTTGTAGTATCTATTCTTTCTCTCTTAGCCTATTTTAGCAATGCACAACTATCTCCCACCTTCTATGCCAAAACTTGCCCCAACCTTCAAACCATTGTGCGCAGTGCAATGAGGCAAGCTGTTGCTAAAGAAGCCAGGATTGGTGCCTCTATTCTTCGCTTGTTCTTTCATGATTGCTTTGTAAATGTAAAGCCTCTAGCTACCCCCTCTTTGCATCTATGGCTCACAAAATTCTTAGATACTAAATTAAGCTAATAAGCTCACATTTTATTCCATATAATATAGGCTAGCTAGCTAGGATCAACTATGACCAAATGGAAACCAAATTTACACTTTTAACCTCTGGATTTTCAATCTCATACCTTCTTTTGTTTTTACCTTTTCAATTTTTTTTTTTGGTTGCATCTCAAAACTTTTTAATACATTAAAAAATGGATTTCATTTGGATTATTTTGTAATATTGTTATGTAAACTGGTATGACCTCAACGAAGCATGTATGGCATTGTAAAATGCAAGTTTGTATAAGAGGTTAGGAGTAAGAAAATAGTTTAATTCAACCCCCAAAATTAGTTTAAGTTGTTAACTGGATTGTCTAAGTTATTATAATTAAGTATTTTATTTTCAGTTCATAACTAGCCAAGACGGGATCTTAGCAATTTACACAAAGGGTTTTAGGTTCAAGTTATAATTTTTTTTGAAGGTGGCCTAAAAAAATTCTATTTTTAATTTTAATTATTTCTTTGAATCATATGCGCAGGGCTGTGATGGATCAATCTTATTGGACGACACTGCCACCTTCACTGGCGAGAAAAATGCAGGACCTAACAGAAATTCTGCGAGGGGCTTCGAAGTTATTGATACCATTAAAACCAACGTTGAAGCTTCTTGCAATGCCACCGTTTCTTGTGCTGATATCCTAGCACTTGCCACAAGAGACGGGGTTGTTCTGGTGAGCCAATTCTCCATAATTTCTTTGGCAAATTCTTCATCTATAACAAACTAAATAAATGATGTGGATAGTGTATCACAAGAGTTAGCAATATCTAACTATTTTTTTATTATTGATTGAAATTAATTAGAAACCATAAAATATTACATGTCTCATTTTTTATTTTAATTTTATAAGTTTAATGAATTTTAAAAATAATAAAATGGGTCTAAAATACACTAAGGAGGGATCTAATTAAAGAGGCTTAAAAATGGGTCTAGTTTTTTTTTATTATAGGTCTTACAAGAAAAAGAAATAGAAGGAATAATAAGGGAATTAAAAGGGGGTGGAAGGCATTATTGGAGGTCAAATTTGCACATACTCACGTCACGTAGGGGAATGAGTCTAAATTCTCTCCCGTGTGGGGAAGTAGATCTCAGTATGGAAAAGTTAGGCCCAAGATTTTAGGGACAGTATTCTAATAAGAAGAGCAGTTAGGATGCATAAAACTTTTTTAAGCTTTAACATTGTAAATAATCGATTACATTGAGTAAGGAACTGATCAATTAGAATAATGTATTTAGCATCAGTAATTAGCGAATCCAATCACCGTTACTGTGCACATAAAATGAAAATTAAAATAAAATATTTTTGATAACATTAAATTAAATAAAAATAAAAATAAGAAGTTGTGCTTTTTCCTTCTCCAATTGAGCTGTGTGCTGTTCTCACTGAGATTTCAACGTGAAGTCATTCTCGCAAAGTAGCTAACCTGATGTTGCTTTCTTTATTTCCATTTTCTTCGGCATGAATATATCCTATTTTCAAACCTTGTCCCCCACTTTGGGTTTCACTTTTCTAGCATAATCGATCATCATGCAATGTAGTGGGGTATCCAATAATATCACGCAAAACACACATTAAACAAAATAATTGAAAACACACACACACATCAAGGTTCATGAGCCATGCCTATATCTTATCTCTTTATGAAGAAAATTCCACATTAACATGCATCTCTTCCAAAACAAATAAGATAAGAGAAATTTTACGGTAACTAAGAAATTTAAAGATTTTGATATTGAAACTTTCTTTTCATCTATCTTCGCACACGCATGCACACACAAAATAATCTATTTACTTGACAATGTAAAAACATTCTATATTATCATCTAATCATAAATTTTTATATAAGATAAATTTATTCACTTTCTTTATAATTATCTTAGTAAAAGATATATAGCTTGTTCGTGTGGGTGTCAAATCGTGGATCCAGTTCTTTCAATGCATTTTACTATTGCTTCCACGTTGTTTTATAAAATTGACATGTTTTGTTAAGCCAAAACACTGATGATAATTTTTAACTGATTGACACTATAAATACTTTTTTAGTAAATTCAAGAAAAAGGAAAGGAGGAAAAGGTCATACATAGACTCGATTTCTCCTATTAAAAAAAATAAATTAACAACTAATATTTATCTATAACTAAATGAAAAATATAAATATTTATAGTACATTAAAAATTAGTCACAATAATTATATATGTGTTGTTTTCACTACTTTATGACTCAAATTTATTTAACCCATTATGATTTGCAGCTAGGAGGAGCCTCGTGGACCGTCCCACTTGGAAGAAGAGATGCAAGAACAGCAAGCCAGAGTGCAGCCAACAGCCAAATCCCAGGACCATCCTCCGACCTCTCAACCCTAATATCAATGTTTGCAGCCAAAGGCCTAACCGCAAGTGACTTAACCGTGCTCTCAGGAGGTCACACAATAGGGCAAGCACAATGCCAGTTCTTCAGGAACCGCATATACAACGAAACCAACATAGATACCAACTTCGCCACCACGAGAAAAGCCAATTGCCCCGCCACCGGCGGGAACACCAACCTGGCCCCTCTCGACACCCTCACCCCAAACCGCTTCGACAACAATTACTTCTCCGACCTCGTGAACCGCCGCGGGCTTCTCCACTCCGACCAAGTTCTCTTCAATGGTGGGTCTCAGGATGCCCTTGTGAGGACCTACAGTGGTAACAATGCTGCTTTCTTTAGGGACTTTGCTGCTGCCATGGTGAAGTTGGGCAACATTAGTCCCCTCACTGGGTCCAGTGGGGAGATCAGAAGGAATTGCAGGGTTGTCAATTGATCATGATGTAGTGTGTAATAATAATTGTAATAATGATGCATGCATTGGCATTTAATTCATGTTTGTGTGTTGGCTTTTTGTGGAGCTGGTGATGGCAATAACAAGAGGACCCTATCAGCTGGTGGTAGTAGTAGTGACGTGTTTGAGGTCATGACTCATGAGAGATTAGTGTATTGCAAGGTCATGGTCATATAAGCTTGACCAGATCTTGGGTTATATTAATGTTAGTATTTTTTAGTTGGTAATTTTGTGTTGCTTTCTAGTTTTTTTTAGGGCATGTGATAGTCTCAAAGCGACTATTCTATCATTAAACTCCTAAAATCTACCATTAAAACTAATAAAAGTATTTTTTTTTTAAATTATCATACATTTAATAAAACCAAAATTTATAAAATATAATAATCCTAATGGATAACAGTCATACATTTATCATTATCTAGTATATTAAGAAATTAAAATAAAACTAAATAATATAAAAAAATATTTAAATTACCTGCTTTATAAACGTCATCTATTTGAACCTACTAGACACATCCTATCAGCATGTTGATATATTTCTAGTTAGAGACATATATGTAGTCCATGAGTTGCCTTGTGTATGTGTTATTTTATTGAAAATTAAAGAACTAAAAAAAATTTCTTTGAAAAATAATTATGGTAGAACTTTTTTCTAAATAATATGGTTGATAGACACTTCTCTAATATAAAACGTCTCATTAAAGGTGTTTGGAAATACACTTCCTACTCGATCAACAAATAACATCAAATAACTAAAAGACCCATAAGCTGCTATATATATACATATATAGTAAAATTATTAAATTTTATTAATCACTTTTAAAAGATATATATTTAATATTTAAAATGACCTTTGATTGATATACAATGTAAAAATTTCCGTACCGATAATATATCAAAATTCAACTCTGAATGGTATTCGCTTCAATATTATTTTGAACTACAAAGCGCAAATTTTGCAACGTTAATGGTATTCGCTTCAAATTGTGTCCATAGAAGACTTCCTCCAAGACTAAGTTATAATACAGGTCACGATCGGGTTTCAATTCGTACTTTGTTGACTTCATATGATTTCAAATTAAATGCTTTTCACTTTGGTTGCTTTTAAATGATATATTCTGATTGCAGTCATAAAGAAAAAGGGAAAAGTTTACACTGTTCAATTACTTTCCCATGATCACGTCAAGATTATGATTCTCGATCGCATCCAAAGCTAGCAAGAAGCAAAAGCAGTTAGCAGAGGTTCGTTTCTGGAATTCCCAGCTTCTATAAACTATATATATATATATATATAGTGGCGGATCTAGGACTCTCAATGGGGATAATTTATTTTAAAAAATAAAAATTGATAATTATCATTATCATACACATGAAGATAAAGACTATCATTTTTGTAAATATGCCCTTTGTATCTTATCTCGATCATTAGGATGATAAGCTGAAATTTTAATTCGCTTTCTTGGATCTGATGGCAAGTCATCTATATTAATTTCAATTTGTTGTTGCCAAAGATTTGATTCACAAGATTTCGATAATTGTTGTTCATTTGATAACAATTTTCTCTTCAAAAATCTTTTCATGATCTATTCAAGATTTTAAAAAAATAATAATCATGATCAGAGAGAATAAAATATAAAAAGAATAATAATAGTAAGATTAATAATTTGTAATTTGAAATATTTGTAATAGCAAAAAAAAAATCTGGAACCTCCACCTTTTCACGCACCTTAATGAGTGGAAGAGAGGAGAGAGTTACGTTTTGTGGGTGGAGAAGGGAGAGAGCAAAGAGCGGAAGGCTGAGTGGAAGAGCGAAGGTTTCGTTACTGCTGGAGTATGGAGAAGAAATAGTAGAGAAGGGAACATGTGAGGTTTGACAATTTGGAAAGGTTATGGAATGGATAAAGCTTGCCCCTTGAAAGCGTGAATTTTTAAAAATATGGGAACAATTTTGCTTGATTTACCAAAGTATTGCTTGGTTATTGCTTATTTTACGGAGTAATTCTGGATAATGACTTGTTACGCATTTAGTTTTATTTATTTTAATTTATATTTATGAAAATTAAAAAAATGTTAATTTTTATTAAAAATATAAATATGTAGATTTTTTTTTGAGTTTTTTATAATTTTTTGTATTGGAGCAAAATACTAAATGAGTTCCTTAAGAGTGACATAACAGTGTGGGTTCAAATATATAAAATTAGAAAGGATAAAATATAAAAAATTAAAATAATTATACGTAACTTCTTAAAATAAGGGGGTGTACCTGCCCACCCTCGTTTATACATACATTCACCCCTATATATATATGTATGTAAGTCTGTATGTATATATACATACATATGATTGCCAAATGTTACAGTATGTGAAGTGAAAGTAAATTCAGTTGAACGTCCCTTCTCTTCCTTTAGGATATTTCTACAACATAAAAGATAGTTTAGAGAACACAATATATAACTACCTGTTTTAGGTTTTAACTATCGAATCGGGCGAAAACTGAAAACTACCAATGCTGAAAAATAAAATAAAAACATTTCTATAAATTATTATAAAAATCAATAAATTTAATGTATGTTTAGATTGCAGTTGGAAGAGTTTAAAATATTTTCTCTCAAATAATAGTTTTTTCTTCATTATTTTGTACTTAAAATTTTCAAAATTTATTCTCATCCTTTATTCAAATATAGTCTTATAATTAGTACTAATTAAATAATAGTGTAAAAAATCCTATACTCAAATATATTCTAATTAAATTTTAAAAAATATTATTTTTCAATATAGTTGTTTGTCAACTAATGTTTGGGTTTGGATATGAAGTTATCAAGTTATGGAGTGCTGTGCACTAATGAGATGAAACCGAGCAAATTATTAGAATATACTACATAGTTACAATTATAATAAATGAAAAATATTTTTTACATTATTTGGATATGCATATAGAAATTATATATATATATATATATGAGTAATATAATTTATTAAACCCAATGGAAAGTACTTGAGAAGGAGCTATAATTTTTTATTTTATTTTTCAAAGTATTTCCCCAGTAAATAAATATCTATGTAAAAGATTAATTAATTGAAAAAATTAGTATGTATGAGTTTTATTAGTGAATATTTTAAAAAATTTGGTTAAAAAGTACTTAGTATTGTTATGAAATATTTTATGTTTCAACTAATTAAAATATTTAATATAACGTACTGTATAATATACATATAATCTTATGATCACTTATTAAAAAGACTCATTCAATTTTAAATAGATCAAACTGTACCTTTGATTTAATGTCCATTCTTATTTTATTTCTTAAGTTGACTATCCATAACAAAGTCATAAATGTATATATGTAATGTAGGACCGCGTTTTCATTTTGAATGAATCATTTTTCTTTAAGACGTGTTTATTTTAATTACATTTCTTTCTTTCTTTTTAAGAGGTTTTTAAAGCTGTTCAATCTACATAAACTGCGTGAACATATATATATATATATCATAAAAATCAAATTATTTATTAAGAAGATTAAATATAAAAATGTAAATATATTTATCATCACTTTAGACTCGAGTTATGAAGCACTACCTTTCGTTTTAAATTCTCTAGTTAAACTGTTTAAAAAATATTGCATGCAAGTACGTAACATTATACGAACATAGAATTTGCTTCGTTTCCCCTGCACCGTACGGCACCAGATCACAGCTCCCTGTCATCAGGATCACCGCATGCAGAAACTGGACGACCCTGATTTGCGCGTATCGTAACTCTCCAGAAATTAGCGTGAACTCACTCTCTTTCTCTCTCCTTGAACAAAACAGACAGAGCAAGAGAGAGAATATAAACGAAAAAGGTATTAGAGAGAGAAAGGGAAGAGGAGAGAGAAACGAAGAAGAAGAAGAGTGTTTCTAACATCACATGGCCTCCTTGCCCTTGGGGCACCACCACCACCACCACAAACCGGCGGCGCCGGCGGCGACTATACATCCGTCTCAACCGCCGAAGTCTCAGCCGCAACCCGAAGTTCCTCGCCGGAGCTCCGATATGGAGACCGATAAGGTACTTCCGCTCATTGTACTCATCACGAAACCTCGGAGTGATTTTATTGTTTCCTCGGAGTGGTTTCGAGTGGCTTCCGACTTTCCGGAACTCCGATCTCCGTCGATTCGCCTCGGAAGCTCCGGAGTCGCCGGAGTTTCGACCGATCTACCGGTTTTCCGTGCTCGCCGGATATTTTCTCCGGCGACGCCGCTGATCGGAATGGTTATTGTTTTCTTTGAGAGCGATGTTGATTCTCGTTGACGAACTCCAAAAATAAAAAAGAAAATTAGGTTTTACTTTTTTGGAGTGTGTTTTGGTTGATGCTTTTATGGTAGGGATCTTAATGCTGTCGAAGCTAGGAAGATTTTCTGTTGTAGGTGTCGGAGAAAAGGAAAGGAATCAATGTGAAAATGTGGAATCCTGTGCTTTGATTTTTTGTTTCCTTTAATTCAAGGAGAGAGATTCTGATTAGGTCTACTTAGCTGACCTGAGCAAACATTCTTATTATGGGGGTATAGTTTTTGTTTAGATTTTTTGGGTATTTGTGTGTGTGATTTCCTTTACTTCCCTTGTGGTGGATTGTTGTTCAAAAGTTCAAACGGTTATAATTTGCTTTGCTTCAGGGAATTAGGGTCCTTAGATTCTCTCTGTATTGTGTCTTAAGTTATAGCATTGAAGTTTTTCTTTATGCTTTCTTGTGAGCTGCGGTTACCTGATTTAACTTTAGCTTATGTGTGTGCTCTTTGAGCTCTTTACACTTTGCCTTTCTCCAACTTCACATTCTGAACTTTGTCTGATTTCTTCTGGTAACCCTCTGGTTCATATGTTTCATTGCCGTGCAATTTTCTTCTCATATAACACTTGTTTCAACCAGTAAACTGTCATGAGATACCCCCTTTCCTTATATTTGCAGCTTCTCAAATTAACTTCACTGTCTATATGCATGTTTGTTTGCCATGTCTGGCATGGCATGCATTTGATAGTTGATAGGCACATGATGCCATATTTTGTGGACGTTGCTAAACAAAATTATTGATGATAATTTCTATAAAGCTAAATTTAATATATGATTGATATTGTATCAATAAAAATCTGACGACATTCAAGTACTGTATTAGGAGATTGCTTTACTGCATTAAATATCTAATTCTTGTTATAAGTTGCAGGATATGTCACCTACTGTCATTGAGGGGAATGATGCTGTCACTGGCCACATAATCTCCACCACAACTGGAGGCAAAAATGGGGAACCTAAACAGGTGAGAATGTGTTCTAACTCCCAACCCTTTCCTCCTGAACTTACAATTTTTAGTAAAAATTTCATTTCATACCCTCATAAATATATGTTATTGTATATAATGATTATTGTTTTGATAATGATTCGCTTCCTTATGGGGATAGACTGGAAGTAGAGTTAGTGGTTGGGGAATCTAAATTAATAAATTGCCATTATATTCAAGGCTTTCCAAAGATATAATACTGGTTGTCAATCAGAGTTTGGCTTATTTACTCTGTGCTTACCTCATCTGATAATTTTTATTTGCCAACAATATATTAGGTATTACAAGATGTATAATTTTGAAGAATTTAATTATGATGGTTCAATTACTTTATGATTAAAATTGGTGATATTATCTGAGTTTCATTATTTATTCTTCGGAAATAACTTATTTGTTATGATTCCTTCCCTGATACCACCTGCAGACCATCAGTTACATGGCAGAAAGTGTTGTTGGCACTGGATCATTTGGAGTTGTTTTCCAGGTATGGATGAACAATCACCTAGATGACAAATATTTCTATTAAGCTTTCTCTGCTGTCAAGTATCTCATTGTTTTCCACCCCTGGATGGCATTCCTCTTTTACCTAAAATATAGGCAAAGTGCTTAGAGACTGGAGAAGCAGTGGCTATTAAAAAGGTCTTGCAAGACAGGCGGTACAAAAATCGTGAATTGCAGTTAATGCGCTTAATGGATCACCCAAATGTAATTTCCCTGAAGCACTCTTTCTTCTCCACAACAAGCAGAGATGAACTTTTTCTAAACTTGGTAATGGAATATGTCCCCGAATCAATGTACCGAGTTATAAAGCACTACACTACTATGAACCAGAGAATGCCTCTCATCTATGCAAAACTGTATACATATCAAGTATGAACTCTTCTATTCTATGTTTGGAATTTAGCTCATGTGTTGTCTTATAACATTGTAACAATTGAGTTTGGATATGATGTTTAGATCTTTAGGGGATTAGCATATATCCATACCACACTGGGAGTTTGCCATAGGGATGTGAAGCCTCAAAATCTTTTGGTATGCTTTCTTTCAATGCCTTTCCTCTGAGTTGTATTCATTTATTGTAAATCTAAACCTTTTGCATATATGACTACAGGTTCATCCTCTAACTCACCAAGTTAAGCTATGTGATTTTGGGAGTGCCAAAGTTCTGGTATGTTGGTCTGCGTTGTCATATCATTGCTTCATGTACATATGCCACCATGATAATGGAGGACTACTAAAATCACATTCTGCCTAGTGGACATAGCTATGCTAAAACTCGTATAAGATCTTTCCATAAATGCAATATTGATTTAACCTGTTTATGTGATGCTTTGTTATTAGTAAATAGCAATTAAAATGAAAATGATGCCAAGAATCTTGACTCTGACCCATTTTTTCCTATTATATGAAAAAATAAATAGAAGAAAAGTTATCAATTGACATAACATGTGGATTTTTTATTCAATTATCAATTTCGTGAAGTTTATCATGTTCACAACTTGGTAGGATATAGTCATGATATTATTTTTCCACAAAAAATTTATATCAGGTCAAGGGTGAATCAAACATTTCATACATTTGTTCACGTTACTATCGGGCTCCAGAACTAATATTTGGTGCAACAGAATACACAACTTCTATTGATATCTGGTCAGCTGGTTGTGTTCTTGCTGAACTTCTTCTAGGACAGGTTATAATTTCTGGCAATCTATGCATTAATGTTGTTGATACTTAAGATTTTTTTGCTTTCTTTCTGGAATTTGTTATATTGACTTCACAGTTTCAAATGTTTGTTTAGCCATTATTTCCTGGAGAAAACCAAGTGGACCAACTTGTGGAAATTATCAAGGTGATGTCTCTTCTATATTAGTGTCTCCATAGATTGCAGAATATATCTGCAGAGATAATTATTTAGGTGTCTTCTTGCAGGTTCTTGGTACTCCAACACGAGAGGAAATCCGTTGCATGAACCCAAATTATACAGATTTTAGATTCCCTCAGATTAAAGCTCATCCTTGGCACAAGGTAATGGCATTTCTCATCCATCCTACTTTTGATATTCATCACTTGCCATTGGACTTTAAAATGGGGATTAAAAAGATGAAAAAAATAGTTGTCAAAATAAAATTCAATAGCTTGCTTTACAAGTTACAACTAGGTTTTTGAGGTTGCTTTCCATTTTTTTTGTTTTGTAATTGATGAGCATGATAGCATTGATTGATGTAACCTACTACCTCACTAGTGGGATAAAGCATTGGCTAGTGAATTATGCATTTATTTTGATGCTCTATGTTTCAGGTTTTCCACAAGCGAATGCCTCCTGAAGCAATTGACCTTGCATCAAGGCTTCTCCAATATTCACCTAGTCTCCGCTGCACTGCGGTGAGTAGGATGAACTATGATACCGGAAAACATACACAGGAAAAAGTTTACTTATTTTAACCTTATATCTATATTCCTTATGGCATGTTTTTTTAATTTAGTTAACTCAATTGTCATAATTTTCACTAATGGCTTTTATTATTTCAGCTGGAAGCATGTGCACATCCTTTCTTTGATGAGCTTCGCGAGCCAAATGCCCGTCTACCTAATGGCCGTCCACTGCCCCCACTTTTCAACTTCAAACAGGAGGTATATACCAGTCGTATTTTTTTATTAAATGTGACATGTCCAGGCTGTTGCATTGTTCACCGTTCATTATGTATATATGTATGACTACTTACTTTACCATCTGTTCTGCATGATCCAAACCAAACACAAGGGAATCCAATTAACAATTTCTCTTATATCAAATTGTGAACAGTATTTAACACCAGAATAATATCTTAATCATTCTGCAATGAAAACTTTGACTACAGTTAGCTGGAGCATCACCTGAACTGATCAATAGACTCATTCCAGAGCATATTAGGCGGCAGATGGGTCTCAGCTTCCTGCATTCTACTGGTACATAGATGTAAAGGGATAATGAAATGATGAGTCAACTGATATAGTGATCGATGTGAATCATCAGAAGGGCTGTTTGTGGCCTATGTATAACTGGGGGTCCCAACATAATCTGCAGTTTTTCCTCCCCCTTGTGAAGATGTATACATGTGCTGGTTGCTCGGCAAAGCATGAAAGTTGGTGATTCTGTCTATAGTATTTCATTCTAGTTAAAGCATACTTATCCCTGCTTCTGTATAAAATGATTTCAGAAAGCTAGGAGTATAAAATGATAAGCAATCATGTCTTCATAGGTAGAGGGGCCCACCTGAATTGAGGGCCCCTATAGTAGTTTGGCTTGCTTTTTATGAGCTTAAATTCAGGATGTCGTTTATATTTTGTTATGATAATCTCTTGATTCAAAACAAGAAATTTCCTCATTGTTTAATACTCTAGTAACCCTCACCAAAGAAGATTTTGTTTGTCACATGTGGTCAAGAAGAAAGGATTCAATCCAAAAGTTGATTACGGAAGAAAAAAATATGAATTCTTTATGTTGATGATAGGGGTGTGCACTGAGGGCCACTTGTTAACAATATACGCTGAGATGAGGGTTAATATACTTCGTTGCTATATATTCAATTATATTTCATTTCTATTTGTGTTGAAGTGTCAGTCAGAATATGAAGTCACATATGGTTAGGACTTGGTAGCAAGCAACTTAAGCAATACATAATTGAGAAAGAATCACAAACTTTGCCTTAAGAGCATCCACTATGCATATTGAATTGTTTAGAAGCTTTTTGGGTGGTCCTACACTTCACCTCAGATTTTAAATGTTTTTTTTTTTTCTATCCGATAATAAACATTAAATGAATTGTTTAAATGAGCTTAAAAGATTTTTTTTTTTTAACTTTTTAAACTTGGTTAAGCATCAATTCTTAAATGCTATGTTATCCGCTCTGATGGTAAATTCTGTTAAACAATGTTGTTTCTGAACGTATAATACTATGTAATCAAGGAAATAAAAAGACTGATTAAATTGATTTGATTTTAAATTAAATTTCAATTTATTAACCTTTTTTTCATAAGTAAATAAATTTATTTACAAAGATGCTAACAAAAGACTCACAAGGAGTGTTCATCCATGCACCACAAAGAAAATGAATACATATGTTTTACATTACTTCTTGTAACGCAAACCTATAACAAAATATGGAACCCGTGATATAACTACTATACTAAACATGAAAAGCATGGTAGTGCCCTACAAAATAACACGCACAACATAAAAATGAACTGTCATATTAGTGAGTCATATGCTCAAATTAGTACTTGGTAGTATTCGTTTCCTCTTTGGTAGGCTGGTTTGGGAGGGATGTCATGAAGGACAATTTTCAGTTTTTGGGTATGCCTTGTTAGCATTCACATCCCCTGCCTCATAATTGATTTTGGAGTTTTGTTTATGGATAAAATGTTTTTTTGTTCTCAAAATATCTTGAAAATTGACTTGTCTATCAAAATTTAATATGTTTTTAGTCTCTATTTTAACATAAACACGATTAGTCTCTTATGATAGACGAAAATCACATCCCTTTTGCTAATTTTAGAAACCAAACAATAACAACAATAAAGTCTTGTTCCACTAGGTGAGGTCATGACACCATTCTCCATGGTTAGGGACACATGCTTATGGGGGCAGGCAAGAGCCCCAGCCCCCCTCTCTTGGCACTTTATACATACATATATATATATATATATATATATATATATATATATAGTGGCGGAGGCAGAAATTTTATTAAGAGGGGACGAACATAAAAAAAATTATATCATAAATAAAAGATTCCGAAGACAATACAATCCTAATATAAAAAAAAACTATTACAGAAATTAAAATCACTTCACTTGACTCTTACTCTACTTGTTTTCATATTATTAAAATCATCTATAATTGAATTCGTGCTAAAACTCAAAACAATTTCTTTTTCAATATATGTAATCAAAGAATCATCAAGAAATTGGTCTTCCATTCTATTTCGAAGTCTGGTCTTGATTATTTTCATAGCTGAGAAAGATATTTAAGTAGTTGTTCTAGAAACTGGAAGAGTAAGTACAAGTCTAATCACTCTATCGACAAGAGGGTAAATGATGGACTTTCTAGTTTTTGTTACCCATTGAAATAATTCAGATGTAGTTGATAAATTAATCAAATCTGGATGTTTAGTAATGTCAAGCTCAAAATGTTGTAACTCCACCTTCAAATGCAATTTTTCCTGTTATGTGAAATCTCTAGAATAAAATTTATCAACAAGTTTGCAAATATCATCACTATTAAATGACTTGTACTTGTTTTTTTGGATCTAAAGTCATGCTCAAAGCAAGTAATTCAACAGTATTATCATTGATACTGCTATTTAATTCTTGTAATTGATAATCAATTATAGCACAAAAGATATTATTTCTCTTAAAATAAGCATCGATGTTAGTAGCACCCTTTCCCATAATTTTTCTGTGTCTCAATCACAAACAATATCAAGTATCAATGGCAATCGCGTAAAGTAAATCACTGTTACATTTTGAATGAGATTCATACAGCACATTGCACAACATTAACAACCGAAACAGTAGTTTATGTTTTTTTTAATTTCATTTCAAATTTAACAAAAACGGGTCCAGTCCAACATGGTAGGGGGTGCATGTGTAAAAACAAGGAGCACAAATAACAGTTTATTTTATTTTAGAAGAATAACAACATGAAGAAGAAAGAGAAAAAGAGGGAAAAAGAAATGAAAGAGGAGATACCTGAAACTCTTCTCTTTCACTGGTTTACCAAATGAAACAATTTTTTTGACTCCTTCTGTTATCTTGAGATTTGTGTTTCCTTTTTCTCCTTTGTGCCCATACCTCACCTTTTTATAGTGTTCTTTCTCCCTCTTCCTCTTTATTTTTTTCCTTTTTTTATTATGTTTTCCGTTTTATCATCTTCCTTTCCTTTTTTTCTTTTTTGTTATCTCTCTTTCCCATTTTATTTTTATTACACTTTCTTTGCTTTTTTTATATATTTTTTTCCTCTTTTATGTTTTCTTTCCTTTTCTTGTTTTAATATTTTTTTTCTTTTTCTTTTCTTTTTTTTACTAGGTTTTCTTTATATTTTTTTTCTTTCCCCTTTTACCTTTTTTAATATTTTTTCCCTCTTTATTCTTTCATTTTCATTTTTTTTATTAATTTTTTTAGGGGAGGCGATGGCCCACCCTATGTGCAAAATAAGGAACACTCACTCTTAACCAAGAAGGGGGGGGGGTGAATTGGTTAACCTTGGTAAATTAAAATTTTCTTTCAACAATATCAGAGTTTAATTCCCTTTGGATCTTTATCACAAAATACAATTGAAAAACTTTATCCAAAAACAATTCAAGATTTGTAATACCTCAAGAATAAACTTCACAAAGAAGAAAACACAACACTCAAATATAATTTACACAAGATATTATCTAAACTGCAGAATATAAATCAAGAGACAAGATTTATACTGGTTCACCTCAAAACCTATGAGGCTACATCCAGTTTCTTCCACTCAACACTAGAGTAGAGTTCCACTATTGCAATTATGTTTCTTACAAGCAATTACAAGCTTCTCTTCCTCAACCCTAGAGGAAGTTCAGAGATCTAAAACCCTATTAGATTCTTAGAAGCTAAACCCACACTGAGAAACCTACTCAGTTGTCTTTGGAGAAAACCTATCTCCCTTGGAGAAACACTATCTCCTCTTGCAAGAAAACCCAAATACAATAGAATCAACAAAATTCAAAATTACTGCAGAAAACTTAATATCCACAAAGAGTTAGGAAAGAATTCACCTGATGATCCAAGATTGAAATGCATATGAAATGAAAATACTCAGGTTGAATGCAAACCAATTATGAAGAACAGCTTTCCTAAACCTTTGTGACAAAACAAGCTTGCTTCACTAATTCCTTAGTGATCCATGAATAACTCTATGGAAGCAAGACTCAAAAGAACTCAGAATATTGCCTTAGTGATGCTCTAGTATGCTCAGAATGTCGAAAAGTTTTAATTCAACCTTAATCTCTGTTAGTTAGTGATCACAAGAGGCAAGAGTTCAATTTATAGTTAAAAGCGTAACGGAAATA
>PYAF01003111.1:426839-438622 GCA_007407185.1 Glycine tomentella
CCTTAGTGATCCATGAATAACTCTATGGAAGCAAGACTCAAAAGAACTCAGAATATTGCCTTAGTGATGCTCTAGTATGCTCAGAATGTCGAAAAGTTTTAATTCAACCTTAATCTCTGTTAGTTAGTGATCACAAGAGGCAAGAGTTCAATTTATAGTTAAAAGCGTAACGGAAATAATCGATTAAATAAGCTCCAGATGCTCCTGTAATCGATTAAAAGCGACCTTTGGATTTCCAGAATTTCAACAAACGGGTCAAATAATCGATTAACCCATGGTGTAATCGATTACATCAGTTTAAGCAAAATATCCGTTTAAGTAAAATAATCGATTGCATTACATGGTAATCGATTAAGCCAGAGCAAGCCTAAATCTGGATAATGTAGATTAATCGATTACAATCCACCGTAATCGATTAAGCCAGAGTGACTGTCTTTTCTAAACAAGCATGTAATCGATTACAATATCATGGTAATCGATTAAACCAGTCATAAGGCTAAATCCTAAGTATGCTGAGATTCATGTAATCGATTAATACGATGGAATAATCGATTAAAGTGTTTATGTCTGATTTTCCAGAAAATTGATGAACAAAATAATCGATTATGATAAGCACGTAATCGATTAAAACGACTATATACTATCTTTTAGAAAACATCTAGCTTTTTCCTAAGTTTCAAACCAATTACTTAGCTTCTATATGATTCAATGCTATATGAATGATATGTAACTAAAACTTGGATCATCATAATGCTTTCAGACCTTTTACATTTAAATCAAAAACATCACTTCTTCAAATCTTGATCCATGTTGAAAGCCAAAACCTCCAAGTCTTGAACCTTGCTTGAATCTTCACTTGGTCTTCATTCAGCTCCCCCTCAAATCAACACCCTAGACCCCCACCCTAACCCCTTTCATTTTTTAAAGGGGTTGAATTGTATAACAATTAAAAAAAATTCAACCCCTTTAATAAGTTTTTGGATATGTCCCTATTCCAAGGGATTGGTATACAATTCGATAGTAGTATACTTCATAAAGGTTATATTCTAGTGTTTTGGTTGTATAACAGTAATAATCTTTTAAGATTTTGGATTATATCTATATTTGATTGAGATTTTGGATTATTTGAAAGTTTTCTAAATGGTAGATATTAATTGAGGTTATTTTTTTATTGATATTTTCCCTTTATATTGCACAAGTTGTCTTATACAAATGGAAAATAGAAGTTGTGCTGGAAGTGTCAATTCCTCATGTTCACTGCCACCGCTTACTCCTTCTCAATGTCCTACTAAACCTACACTTGCTGAAGCTCCACCACTATTAGAACAAGTGCCAGAGGTTCCTACACAACAAGGGCCAGAAGCTTTATCTTCACAAGCAAAGGTGCTAAAAAGAAAACCCACCAGAACTCTTTCTAGTGTTTGGGTTCATTTTGATAGGGTAAATGATGATGTTTTTTGAAAGTATTGTTGCAAATCATATAAGGCTCATAGTTCTAAATATGGAGCCACTAATTTGATAAATTATACGAGAGATTGTCAGAAAAAACCTTAATAGGCAGGTTGATAAGAAACAAAAGGCTATTGCTCTTAGAAAGAGATGTGAGGGTGACCTAATGTTGTTAGTATGAAACTTATTGAATTCAATCAAGAGCGAACTCTTATAACACTTGCAAAGATACTAATCATAGATGAAATTCCTTTTAAATTTGTTGAAAATGAAGGGTTTAAGAAGTTTATTCAAATTTTTAATTATAGATGAACTTCCTTTTAATTTTTGCACATTTTATTCAAATTTAAAAATTTGAAAAATAAAATCATTTAAAAAATGTTGTGACCCAATTGACCCAACTCAATCCAACCCATTCATGACCGGATTGCTTTGAGTTGGGTTTAGTAGAAAATTTCTGAAACCCAACCTAACCCATTTTTTTTTTTTTTGATTGGGTTGGGTGACAGGTTTAGTCAAACTCGACCCAACCCAACCCATGTATATCCTTACGTGATATCTTTAACATAATCTATCAATATTACGAAGTTAAAGTGAGTCTATTGAAAAATAAAATAATATTATTTCTCCTACTCCATACTGTCCAAATTATCACATGTGACGATAACATCCAAACCCTTTTCATTTTTTTTTCTCTTTTCACCATGCCTTGTGTCGGAGGCAATGAACAACACTCTTAAATGGAAGCATAATTTCAAAACCAATCGAAACATGTACAATTGAGCATATATTAGAAGATGCATTCTAAGCAATCTCCTAAGTCATGGACCTCGAGAATAATATTTGTCCCAATTTTAAATATGGGTCATAGTCATTTTCATGTTAAGGTTTTTGTAGTTATGTGTATTACACATTGTGGTCTTGTAGCATGAAATGCATAAATTTAACAAAATAATTATATTATTTTTATATTATTATATGAATTCATAATAACCTACAATACATTTTATTATGACAAGATAACCAATTAAAAGTTGTAAAAACATAAATAAATTAGTTGCTAATAATATATTAACAAATTTAACATTAATAGTTAATTAGTTTTCACAATTATGGTAGTTTGAATTAATGATTATGTACCTTTATGAAAAATATAAAAATATTAAGCATTTTTCTTTATTTAATTACAATTATCCACTACTAATTTTTTTTATCTAATTACATTTAATATAAATGAAAATATACCTTTGATTTTAAGAAATCACTTTGGGGCTTCACTTAGTTTTATGTGGACTTTTTTTAGCAGTTTTTATAAGTTTACTACACAAGGATACTAGAATAATCTCCTCCTTTTAGATGCGGTGACTCTTTTGACCTCCACCCCGTGAACTCCTTGTTCAATGCAGCAGGGGTGGGACACATGCAAAGGGACTTCGGGGGTTAAGTCAGGACTCTCCCCAATATAGGTAATGAGAGTAATATAAACAAGAACAAATAGTGTTGTATCTCGAGAATCTCACCCTTTATATACATATATTAATGGGCCTAGGTTTCATGGGCCATACCTCCATGGGCATGGCTAATGATAGTCCTAACATGTTATGGGAATTTCTATTTCCACTCCCCTATATTTCTATTACACTCCCTTTTAATTTGTACTTTACAAAAAAATGCACACCCAACATCCCTCCATGATGTGCCCCTCTGACATCAATGTGATACAAAGAAGATAATAATATAAAGCAAACCCCCATATAGGCTCCATTCCAATAGATATGTCACAATAGTCTTATAAAAAAATGTCTTCTCTCTTTACCTTTTACCTCTCGTGACATATATTCAACCAAGGAGCAAAGGTCATCATCATCGTAAATACATATATTCTCATCATAAAAAGACTCAATAACCCAACCAAAAGAACAATCATTTTACCCAAAAAAAGTGACACACTTAAGAAAGGAAGAACCAAATAAGTAAACGTCTAAATAGCTAACCATTGCTTAAAACCCGTTGCGGTGTTCTTTGATTCAATTAATTCTCTCTAGAAAAGAGATGGTGGTTATGTTTGTGAATCCCTCTTTGTGCTAGGTGCACTTTGAGAATTGAAAAGGATCAATGGTGTTGTGATTAAACGTACAGTTCCCAGTTGGCATCACTTAATGCATATTGCAAAGTAACAAAGGGGCATGGCCGTGTGAGACTGTATAATTCTAGTGGTGAAGAAAAAACAAGTAAAAGGGGAATGTATTTTGTAGGGTATTTTTGGGAGAAAAATTGAAAGGGAAGTGTATTAGTAATACAAGGAAGTGGAAATAACAATTCCCTATGTTATTAGCTGTTAACAGGATTTTAACGATTGTTTTGTTACTCTTTAAGCATCATTCTCGTAATATCATAGCTAAAGGGGTGCTTGACCGAAGGGGTAATAAAAACATATTATATTCTCTCCCAAATTTTTTACCTACAAAATACACCTCAACAACTCCTGGATGTTTTTCTATGCGCCTTAGTCTCCCATCCGTAGCCTGTTAAAATGTCAAATTATTACCTATTACCAACTAAATAGATCATTTTAAAAGAAGTTAGTTTTGTTGACATTTGAAAATCAATTCCATTCAATTACATCAAACTTGCATAGAGGTACAATAGAAGAGTTCCAATTGACAGTCTTTTCCGAACAATTACTCTTTGCTCCAATGAGATTATGCCTTCAAGCATCCTCCATTTGATTTCTTCAAAGAGAGAAAATGATCTCTGGGAGCATTTAATGTCTTTTATCAACTATTCATCTTTGATATGGTAATGTCTTTTATAATTTTAGATTCATCAAGACTTTTTGGGGTCTCTTGAAAGATGATATTTGCTTTGTGTGAGAGAGTTTCACTAATATGAGAGAATTCCTAGAGGAGAAAATGCTTCATTCATTGCTCTAATCCCTAAAGTGGATAATCCAATGGGGTTGGGAGACTTTATGCCTATCTCTCTCATTGGGTGTGTGTATAAAATGATGACAAAAGTCATAGCTAAGAGACTCAAAGTGGTGATGAGCAATATCATTAATGAAATTCAAACGACTTTTATTGGTGGGGTAGGAACATTGTTTACCGGGTGGTGATTGCTAATCAAGTGGTGGATGATGTTAAACATGAGAACAAATCAATTCTAATATTCAAGGAAAACTTTGAGAAAACCTATGATTTGGTAGGATGGAAGCTTTTGTATTATATGTTGAGAAGAATGGATTTTTATGATAAGTAGATAGCTTGGATGAGTAGGTGTGTTTAGAGTCGACTTCAACATCGATTTTAGTCAATGATAGCCTAAGGGAGGAGTTTCATCTTGAGAAAGGGCTAAGGCATCAGATTTTTGTAACATCCACTTTATTAGTATTTCTTGAACGGGTCAGAGTGCTATTAGTGGTGAGGCTAATATTGAGGAATTAATAGAGCTGTTATAGAAAAATAAGGGGAACATTTTTTACATTGATATTCAATTTAAAAAGGCTTTGAACTACTTAGAAAGGGTGTGCATAAAATCTTTCTCTTTGTTATGCTTTTCTATTCATTTTTCTATTTTTGACAACTCAATAATTTGAGAAATTGTTATGTGGTTTCCATAGCCTAAGGCCACAAGTTCATGTGTTCATAGGATCATTGTGTTAACCTTTAGGAGTAGTAGGCAATTTGGATTGCACCGAGGTTTACCTGAATTTAGCTTTCAAGCCAGTGGTTTCCACGACACAACAAACTTTCAATTAGTTTTTTTCTCCTCTATTTTGTACTATGTTTTCTCTATTTTTCTAATAATCTAAAAGCAAAACAGGGGTATAAAGAACTTTATTACAACACGGAACAAAAATAGCAATGAATGTACCAAGAATGGCTCTGGATATGTCAAAATTGGAACCTCTAGATGGCACAAATGATAGGAGTGATTGAGCATTTTTAGTTTAATATTTTTTTATTCTTCTTAGCTTATTTCACTTCTCTTGGACTTTTATTTTCTCACTCTAACTCAATTTTTGTCTTAGGCAAACAATTGAGCTTAATTGATAATTGTTGCTTATTTTAAGATTTTTTTCTTACTTGACCTATCTTCCTTGTGCAGGACTTAGAGGATTCTACATAACTCCAAATGGAGCATATGAGTAGTCCCTGGAAAGATAAGGAAAAGAGATACAATTTTTCCATACATAAGCTAAGGCCAATTTTGTTGTTTTGAGGGTCATTTTGGGCTTGGAAGTCAGAACTTCTGCACTTGAGTTTTGGCCTACGAGTTGGTCTTTGATTGGTGTAATTAGTAATTAGTTAGATTAGATGGGCCTAATCAGGGCCCATTATTTCCTAATAACTCAGTCACTATATATTAGTGTAATTAGTTAGTTAGAAAGAGAGAATTTCATTTGGTACAAACATAATTTTTAGTCTTTTTACAAGTTTTCAGAATTAAAATTTTTTCTCTTTTTTTCTCTCAATTGTTCTTCACCGTTCTTCTTCATTTCATTTTTGTTCTTCTATTTTCTTGCACAAATCACATGGTTCTTCCACTAATGATGATCATGGAAGGCTAAACAATCAATCAATCCAAGGATCCAGTCCAAGCAAGGAGGATTTGAGTTCTTGTTTGATATTTCAATTTCTGTGTGTATGTTCATTTTCTTCTTCAATCATCTATTCGATTTTCATGATTAAAAATGTGTTTAGGATTGAAAACGGATTAGGTTATGGATTTATTTCCTAATTTCAAATTTTAATCATAGATTTTTTGATGATATTTCAATTAGGTTTGTGGTTTCAATTAATTTAGGAGTTAATTGGATTGAACTGCTTCTAATGACATTGAATGAACTTTCATAACAAGATCATTATCTGAGAACTATGATAATTCACATTGCTTAGTTTGGTGAATTTGATTAATATTCTTTAATCTGTTTTACAATACATTTTATCAATTATGTTAGTTTTCACATTTTTTTCAATTTTAGTTTGTTTTTTCACAATTTTTGTTCATTTCCTGCAAACTATTTGATAAAAATCCCCCTATTGTTTATCAGTGAATTGAAGTTGGAACCAAATTGATCGTATCTCTGAATCGACCTAGGTTAATCATGTGCTATAGAATTAGCGTAGTTTTATTTGTTTTGAAGCAATACGACACACATCATCAAGGAGGTAGTCACAAAAATTGTTGATTCTGTTTGAAGCCTTAGAGGTTGATTATGTGTTATCTGAAGACCCTCCCAGTGATACTATTTCTCTTGCTAACCCTTCTCTTATTACTTCTGTTGTCACATCGCTCTCTGGAGGAACCAAGAAAGTTGATGAAGAGGCTAAGAATAAATATGAAAAAGGACAACAAAACTGTTAGGGGGTCATATATTGACCCATATAGCAAACAATTTGTTCGATTTGTTCATCAATCAGAAATTTGCAAAGGTGATATAGGACACTCTGCTGAAACATTATGGTGATGATACTGGAAAAAGTAAGTATGTGGTAGGGAATTGGCTGCGTTTTCAAATGCTGGATGATAAGCCAATCATGGAGTAGGTTCATGAATATGAAAATCTGGTTGGTGACATACTATATGAAGGGATAAAGATGTGTGAGATATTACATGCTAATGTGCTTTTAGAGAAATTTCCACCATCGTGGAGTGACTACCGCAACCAATTGAAACACAAGAAGAGAGATTTGTCACTTCAAGAGTTGATAAATTGTATGAAGACTGAAGAAGCCAATAGACTTAAAGATAATCATGTTTTATTTTCTATAAATTCAGTTAATGCTAATGTTGTTGAGGTTTTTGATCAAAACAGGTTTAAAGGGAAAGGAAAAGAGAAAAAATTCCAGAAAAACCATATTGGTATTAACAAAGGTGATAACAAGATTCAGAAAAAGAAACTTATCTGCTATGTTTGTGGCAAAACAAGTCACAAAGCATATAAGTGCTACATGAGACAGGGACAACAAAATCAAAACCAGAAGCCTGCTGCACCATTTGCACCTCAAGCACATCTAGCAGAAAATGAAGAAGTGATAGTTGTTGTGGTAGTGGAGGCAAACTTGGTGGATAACAAGGTGGACTGGATTCTGGATATCTGTGCTTCTAAACACCTATGTGCCAATAAAGAGCTTTGTCACCACTTTGAGGATGCTGTTGATGGAAAGTGTGTCTTCATGGGAAATTCTGCTATTGCCAGAGTTCTTAGTAAAGGAAAAATTATCCTCAAACTTACTTCTGGAAAAACTTTATCCTTGAGTGGTGTTTTGTATGTTCCCTTCTTACGTAGGAACCTAATTTCTGGAAGTTTACTTAATAGGGTTGGATTGAATTTGGTTTTTGAAGTTAATAAGGTAGTACTACCTAAGAATGAGAACTTTGTGAGAAGGGATATCTGGCTGATGGATTGTTTGTACTAAACACCATTTTCGTTGCTTGTAATTAATGCTAATTCTTCGGCTGGTTGTGCTTATATTTTTGAATATGTTGATTTATGCATGGCATGGTAGGGTAGGACATGTGAATGTGGTTTCTATTAAGAAACTTAAAAATATGCATTTGACTAATGTATCATATGTAAATACCCTTTCTAAGTGTCCTATATGTGTGGAAGCAAAATATGCAAAGAAGCCTTTTAAACCTATAAAAAATAGAAATACTGAACTACTTGGATTAATACACATCGATTTGGCTAATTTTAAAAACATTGTTAGTAGAGGAGGTAAAAAGTATTATGTGACATTTATAGATGATTTTTCTAGATATACCAAATTTACCTTCTAAGGTCAAAAGACGAGGCCGAAGAAATGTTTTTTTAAATATAAGGAAGAGGTTGAAAACTAATTGGACCATAAAATTAAGAGGCTTAGGTCTGATAGAGATGGTGAATATGGGACAATTTTTCTTAAGGAATTTTCTGAAAAGAATGGAATTTTCCATGGGGCTATTGTCCCTTATACTCCTTAACAAAATGGCGTAGCTGAAAGATAAAATAAAACATTAAAAGAAGTGATGAATGTTATGCTATTAAGTTCTGATATGTCTAACCAAATGTGGGGGGAAACTATATTGTCTTCTTGTTATATACTAAATAGAGTCCCTCATAAATGGCTAGATAAGACTAGTTATGAATTATGGAAGGGCTTTGGACCTAACATAATTTTTTTGAAAGTGTGGATGTGTCTAGTTAAGGTGGGTCTACCAGATTACAAGAGGACAAACGTAGGAACCAAAAGTTTTGATTGTGTATTTATTGGATATGCTCAAAATAATGATGCCTATAGATTCTTGTGTTTGAATTATAATTCTATTTTTGAATCAAGAAACACAATATTTTTTGAGCAAGAATTTCAATTAAAGAAATATGTTAAGGATGTGGTTACTTCTTCTAATACTACTTTAGTGACTTTATCTTTGCTTGTTTCTTCCTCTACTTTAAATGAACAGGTTAATGAACCTAGAAGAAGTAAAAGGCGAAGAATAGAAAGTAGTTTTGGACCAGATTTTGTTACTGCATTCTTGGTTGAAAACAATAATATTGATAAAATAAATGATGCTTTTGTATAAACTTTCCTGATTGAGGAAGATCCTAAAACTTATATTGAGCCAATAACTTCTATTGATGCTAACTTTCGGAAAGAGACAATTAATAGTGAATTAGATTCTATCATGTCTAATCATACTTGGGATCTGGTTGACTTGCTTAAGGGAAGTAAACCAATTAGATATAAATGTATCTTTAGAAAGAAATTAAGGACTGATGGAACCATTGATAAATTTAAGGCTAGACTGGTAGTTGTGGGTTATAACAAAAGAAAGACATTGACTATTTTGATACATTTTCTCCTATTACTAAGATTGCCACAATTCGTTCTCTAGTTGCATTTGTTGCTATTTATGGACTTGTAATACATCAAATGGATGTAAAAATGACTTTTCTCAATGGTGACTTGAGAGAAGAAATTTATGTGGAACAACACGAGGGGTTTGTGGTTTAGGGTCAAGAGAAAAAAATGTGTAAATTGAGAAAATCATTATATGGCCTTAAACAAGCTCCTAAACAATAGTATGAAAATTTTGATCAAACTTTAGTGAGTGATGGTTATGTTGTGAATTCTTCTGATACTTGTGTTTACTCTAAATTGATTGGACTAGAATGTGTGATAATATGTCTATATGTTGATGACATGTTGATTTTTGGGACAAATGTGACCGTGGTGAATGAGACCAAATTGTTTCTATCCTCTCATTTTGATATGAAAGATCTAGGAGAAGCTGATGTGATTCTTGGTGTTACAATGAGAAAAAATGATAATGGTTTCTCCTTATGTCAGTCACATTATATTGAAAAGATACTAAAAAAATTTAATTATTATCATGAATTGCCTGTAAAAACTCCCTATGATCCTAGCATACATCTTAAGAAAAACAAAGTTTCTATTGTTTCACAAGCTGAATATGCTAAAATCATAGTAGTGTAATGTTCATCATGAATTGTACTAGACCTGACATAGCATATGTTGTGAGTAGGCTAAGTAGATATACTCACAACCCAGGTAGTGAACATTGTACTGCACTTCATCGTTTACTTAAGTACCTTAAGGGTACTATGGATTGGTGTTTGCATTTTTGTAAATTTCCTGTTGTGTTAGAAGGATTTTGTGACACAAACTGGGTTATGAATAATGATAAGGTCAATTCTACAAGTGGGTATGATTTTACTTTAGGAGGATGTGCTATATCTTGGAAGTCTACTAAGCAGACTTGTATAACACGTTCCACTATGGAATCCGAATTCATTGTTCTTGATGTGCCATTGTGGGGGGAAATGGTCTATACCGGTTTCTCTTCATTGTGATTCTCAGGCAGCTATTGGAATTGCCATGAATGGTGTGTATAATGAAAAGAGGAGACACATATAAATTAGACAAAGTTTAATTAGAGAATTGTTGAAAATGGTGTGATCTCTTTAGAGTTTGTAAGATCTGAGAGGAACTTGGCGGATCCTCTTACTAAATGTCTAACAAGGAAATTAGTCCTTGAATTGTCAAGGGAGATGGGGTTAAGCCTTTGTATTGAGGAAAGTATGGTGGATACCATCCATGGTGAAATGAAGCCATATAAATACTCTATAGCACTACACTTCTCATCTCTATGACATGTGGTAGTGCATTGTGGATAGGTTAAGCCTTTTAATGAGTTCATAGCCCTAATTGTTGGGTGGTCCTTATGAGATGGACTTGATGGACTCACCACTTGTTATATTTGAGGTTGAACATTTTTGTGGTCTTAATGAATCCATAGCCGATTATGGTGGTGCTTTTGATACGCACTTGATGGATTCACCTATGTGAGTGTGAAGGTGGGCCGCCATCTATGGAAGACTTGTACAATCCTTCTAGAGCACTCATGGGTACCCAAGGTGTAGCATGGCCATTAAAGCGCTTGTTATGCCTATTGTGGATATCACAGATATTAAGGCTGTAACACCCCAAAATTTAGGGAATTACAAACAATTACTAAGAGTAAAATGTTAATGAAAGGCAGTAGAAAAATTTAGTGCAAAATGACAAGAACGCCCCTGAACAATTTCAGAAATGACGTTATGTCCTTAGTTGAAAATGACAATTTTGCTCCGAACAATTTTGGAAATGACCAATGTATCCCTAGATATTTTAGTAAGATATTTACTAGGAGAAATTACCAAAATATCCTTGGACAATTTCGAGAATGACAGTTAGGTCCCTGAGGCAATAAATGACCAAAATACCCCTGGATATTTTATTAATGACCAAAGATACCCTTAGAATAACAATTACAGAGATATCCTGAACATTTTTTGAAAATGACGATTTTGCCCCTAGAGTGAGTAGTGAAATTACCAAAATACCCCTAGGTCAAAACTGACCAAGATGACTTAGAAATTAATAGGAACCTGAGCATAGGATAAAATACTCTTAGATAACAACTTATCAGCAAGGTTGAGGGCAGATAACCCTAAAATAGAATTTCTACGAATTTTGGAAGATAGGTTGAAAAGAGCTTAATCTAGACAACCTCAGGTATCAGAAAATTATAAGAAGAGGATGAACACAATCTATAGAGTTTTTCTCTTAATTGTGGAAGGAAAAGATTTCTTCAATGAGTTAGTTTAGTAATTTTAATAATTCAAGGCAACATGGACCAATAAGAAATTAGAATTTTGCTATTATAGGTAATAAAGGAAAATTGGATTTATTTGGATTTCTAAATTAAGCCTTGACCGAATGATGCAAGATCAATGGAGAAAAATGTTAAGAAACTTCAAGAATGGACACATGGATGGTTAAGAG
>PYAF01003111.1:439886-495501 GCA_007407185.1 Glycine tomentella
ACCTTTTTAATAGGATTCTGAGATCTCAGTCATGCATCATATAAAAAGATGAGCATGCATCTTATGCATCACATAGTTGGGTATACGTAGGATGATCTGTATATTGTATAAGTTGTGTGGTCTTTTTATGATTAAGATTTTATCTATCTGTGCTTATATATATGTGTATTATTCAAACTATGTTTGTCATAAACTTACCTGAGTTGTGTCTGTAGTTGACACCTGTGATGACCCCAATTCATTTGGGCGAGCAGAGGAACAGGAAACATGAACTGTAGATGAAGGATGTTGAAGAAGTTGTGATGAACTGTTTGTTGTAATTTGTAATTTCATATGGCATGTAATTTGTAATAGACAGTCTGTATATTATTTTGGAAAATTGACTTTGGACTGTATCATGGACTGTATTCTTATTATATGAACCGTAGTGAGGAAAATCGTTTACGCTATTTACGAATCAAAAATTAGCAAGGCAAAAAGAATTTTCGTGAAAAATTTACTACTAAGATCATTTTAATACAAAAAGGACACGAGTTTTTAATTAAAATCAATCAAGCACGAGAAAGTCACGAGAGGCGTTACAAAGGCAATACATGTGTTGTGGGGGTCTCAATTGAAGTCATGGTAGTTCAAAAGTAATTCACTGCCTAGACACAATTGTTGCCTTATTCAGGCTCCTGTCTTTCCACGAGCAAGTTGACTTAATCTAGTCGACCAGCAGTAGAGGAAGGGAAGGCTTGACACTATGAATGGGGTAGTTTATCACTATGTATCAATTCAATCATTATGATATTGGTATTTAAGTGTTAGTCCTTCTTTTCCCAGATTTTTTTTTCTTTCCTTCTTCCTGTTTTACCATTGGTGGGGGATTGTTGGACAATGGAAAACATAAGCATATGTTGTTGTTTCCTTTTGTTGTCCCACATTAGTAGAGATTTTAAAAATATTTTCTTTAAATGCTCTTTATTAGTTATCAAATCAAATTTTTGTAACATCCACTTTATTAGCATTTTTTGAATAGGTCAAAGTGCTATTAGTGGTAAGACTAATATTAAAGAAGTAACAAAGCTGTTATAGAAAAATAAGGGGAACAATCTTTACACTAATATTCAATTTAAAAAGGCTTCACACTGCTTAGAAATGGTGTGCAAAAAATCTTTCTCTTTTGTTATGTTTTTCTATTCATTTTTCAGTTTTTGACAACTCAGTATCTGGGAAATTGTTCTGTGGTTTCCATAGCCTAAGGCCACAAGTGCATGTGTTCATAGACTCGTTGTGTTAACCTTTGGGAGTGTTGCACGTTCGACAAGTATACCGATCGTTACAAGTAATAAAGTGTAAGTAGAGTATCGTCTCCACGAGGATTGAAACACTAATTTTATCACAACTTGTTATCTTAAAATTGGAATGACAAATAATATGTTTTTAAAGAGAATATGATTGTATTTTGGAATTGAGAAAATTTAATAATTGAATTAAAAATTAATAAAAATTCAAAAGCAATATTAATTAAGAGTTACGCAGTGATGAGGAAGAATTGTGGTCAGAAAACATTCACCTTTAATCCCTATCTTCTGTATTTGAATTTGTTACTAATTTCAATTATTCTAATTGCTCAGAGGATGTATTTTTACATAAATTAGTTAAATCCTAATTCCTTAGTAATTTAACCCTTTAACCCAATTAGAAATCCTAATTCCTTAGTGATTCCCTATTAAGTTAAGCATTAAGCTAATACATCTATTGCCCTGCAACCTATTTCTAGGTCATGTAAAAACTATTATTTTACTGCTTTCAGAAATTAGAGTTCCAACATTCCTATTGTAAACCCTAACCCTTAGAACCTCACTAGAATGATCAAGTCTAATAAGGAATAATTCATTCAAGAACAAAATAAAATAAAACAATTATCACAATTTATATTAATAACAATCCAATTACAGAGGAATTCACATTGGTTTTGGCTCTAACCATAATAAAGGAAGTTAGCCAGACATATTCATGTCTAACCTTAATAACATAAAATAAGATAAACCTGGGCCAAGAATCTCAAGGAAGAAAAAGAAGAAGAAGAAGAAGAAGAAGAAGAAAACCCCTTCAATCTTGATTTAATCTTCTTGACCTAGCTTCAATCATTCTGTAAGCTTCCTCATATGTGTTCTACTGTATTTCTCAGTGTAGATGTCCAGAGGCACAGGTCTCTGTGTCTTTCTACTGCTCTCCCAGTCCATATTTATAGTTAGACGTTAAAAACCCCTCATATCTTCTAATTTCATGCAATATAATTTAAGATCTTGAAATCCCATGTCGTTGACGCGATTCGCGTGGATTCTAGCGCTGATTGCGTGAGATCACATAGAAGATTGTCTTAACTTTATTTTCTGGTGCGACTGACGCGATATCTCGCGCTATCCTCGTGAGAATCCAAAAAATATTAACTTCTTGATCTTTCTTTCTTTTACCTCTTCTCTTGATTTCCTGCTATAAATTTTGCATAAATTAGTAATATTATGATTAATGATATAATGATAAGAATTTCCATAATTAAAAGACCTTTGTTGCCAAATTATGATTGATTCTATGATTATTTTAACTTGAAAAACATTATATTCTAGACGCATATCAGTACCCGACCCAAACTTGTTTCCTCTACATAGATCTTCCGTGTGCTCCAAATTCTCCAAGCCACTATTGTCATTTTTCTTCGTAACACCTAACGACCTTCCACCTCCTCTACAACTTTTTTGTATCGACAATGTAATTGACAAGTATGGCTCCATCATCAAAACCCTCTAGCAATCCACCAACGTACGCCAATTAGATCCAAGTGGAGGATGCACAACCAGAGTTGTCGGACAATGTTATCCTGGTCATTACAAAGACAAATCTCTACATGTTGAAGGAGATGTTGGCATTGGGGGGAATGGACAGTGTTGGAGAAAAAATTATGAGGGAGGTATAAATATCTATTGTATAAAAAGAATCTACAACATCTAAAGCCACAAGTTACAAGTTGGTGTATTTTAAAACCTTAGAACCTAGTGTAGCACACGAGCTTCTGCAATTCAACTACATTACACACCAACTACGTACAGTAGGCTTCATGATTTCTTACACCCTTAACTTTATCTTCCTGATCTATGGTGAAGAAACTCTATGAATCACTGATACCGACACGACATTTTCGATACGTTCCCGATAAGGGACATCGATACGTTCCTTCAAAAATACTAATATTTCGATACATTCTCGATACGTCTTAGTATTAAATAATAATAAAAATAGCCAAAGAAATACATTAAGCAATCAAGGGGGTGCAAGAAGAAAATCAGGCCCAAAAGAAAAACCTAATCCCTATACATATATAAGCATCTTTTCTTCGTTCTTCCCCAATAGTTGCCGCTGTGCCGTGCTTGCTGCGCCCCAACAGTTCCCCTTCTTCTTGTCTTTCCAATACAGGTTTGTTCACAGTGCTTCCTCTTCCTCTTCCTCTACATTATCGGAGGTGAGGTCGGCGCGGCGAGCAGTGCGGCGAACGATAGTAAACAACTGTGGAGGAGGAGCAGCAACGGCTGATAACAAATCAACGGCGAAGGAGGAACAACCGATACGTTGAAATGGAGTATCCCAACGTATTCATATCGGATGTGTGTCCGATATGTTGAAATTTTTTTTGGCAACTCCGTGCTTCATAGAAGAAACTTCCATTATGGGAAAAAAACATTTTTAGAAGTGTGTTGTAGTCATAACACCATTCTATTATGACCAAGAAACGTGATTTCTCTTCACTCTAAAATATTATTCCATATCAAAAATTGTTGGATGTCAAAATCGTTTTGCTGTGGCTATCCAGACTTTTTTTGAAACCTCTGTTCCTCCTAGTCCTATAGAATTTCATTTCATAGTTGTGGAGAAGCTATAAGGTATTAAGGCAATTTCCTTGGTCTCACTTTATTTTCATCAAGTCATTATTCTTAATTGAAAGTGTAAATATATAATATTATTTTGAATATGGAAAGTCTTTTGTTTAGAGAAGGAAATTAAATAAGAAATTAAAAATAATATATGGAAAGTAATTACTAGTAATTATACAAAGTTATACAATTTTTACAATATGAAATATTTAAGTTTTTTTTTAAAAAAAGTACATAGTCTATGTACTAATTATATAAAGTAGTTTTACACTATTATCTATCATTATTTTTGTTTATTTTTTTTAAAAAAGGTTAAATAATTCATGCATGATAAATTTGTTAATTTTTATAATAATTATCTTAAAAAAATTTATATTGATGATAATTTCTGGTTGATTAATAATATTGAGTAGGTTTTAAACTTTTTTTTTTAAAAAAAAAAAATTAGATGAGTATGAGTTGAAATATTATTGACATTACCTTGAAAGAAGTGTTTTTTTCTTTCAAAATTTTAATTGCTTAAATTTTATTTAAAGATTCAAAAAGTGTTACAAGATACATTAAATCGATTAGTAAATTAAGAGTGAAATTTTATAATTATTTGATTATTAAACTTGGATAAATAATTCTAAAATTTAACAAGTTAGAAGATTATACATAGGAATCGATAATATATATTATATTAAACCTTTTTAAACTTTTTTGCCTTAAGTCTCAAATTTTCTAAACACGGTCTTGCCCATCCTAATTTGCTGTCCAACTTATATATAGCAATCAATTTCTTCAGTTCTCTTTATAGTAAGAAATTGTTTGCTGTCAGATTATTTAACATGGTTTGGATTGGAAATAACTTATAATTATAAATATCATTGGGATTTAATATGAAAAATCAGGTCTCTACTACTTTTAGTTTTAGGTGATGTGGGTGGAGCACTTGCAATGCCGGATGAGCACAAATTCACGTAATGTATCGAGCCAATATCATATAATGCGGAATGCTTAATAAATGTGTACATGGAACACATGTTCACATGAGAGAATCAACAAGTGAGCAATTTCAATATATTAATGTTGAAGACTTTACCAAATTCCTCTTAACAGATTGATGATGAAATGCTGTTCCTACATATATTATATATGGCATCAAAATAAACTCAAAGCACACTAAATTAGCCGCGGTCATATCATCAATCTCAATCGAACTTACAAAAGGGTATAAAATTAATTAGCATTTCATTGTTCATTCTAGCTTTAACAATCACAAAATTTCACTAACAAGAATAATACATGTCATAATGTAGTAAGAAAGAAGTTACTGGCTGTTCATCATATATAAAGCCCTCTTATTCAATCTACTAAAATTATTTTTTAAAAGTGATGCTCATTATAGTGCTAAAAAAGATGTCTATAAAAATGGATATAATGCCATAAGGGTCTACAATATGCAAGGTAAACCCCATAGAGTATCACTATCTAACCCCGAAGCAAGTTGAAAATTTGTCAGACTTTATTAAATTTATTTTGTTCCCCTGGATAAGATTACTACTACTTATGAGGTGTTTGTCTCCAAAGACAAAAAAATTGGTCACCTGTTGTGTAATTGAATAATAATCTAAGGATGATTTTGTAACCTCATGGATAGCGTCAGCAACATATCCAACGTTGCTCATATTAAGACCAGCCATACTGTAACATAATCACATATATGTAAGAAAACAGTAAAGTCCTATCTTCATCTCTCAGGATCTTGCAGTGTAACGAAAATGATAGTTGAAAGAAACTGAAGATTGGGTGTATAATTACCTGATACGACCGTTATGGGTCATGTAAATATGAAACTCGTTTGTCATACGATCAACCTGTTCAGGTGTCAATCCACTGTAGCAGAACATACCAATCTGCATAGAAAATAAAAAAAGGGTTAGAAAAGCAGCCAACCAGCTTGTAGTTGGTATGATGAATTGATGATGATGTTGGAAGTTAAATCCTTAATACTTCACTAGGCTATCTATCTCTCTGTCCTATACCAAGATGCTTGCTTGCACACCAGTGTAACGAGAGAGAAGAAAGGGTAAAAGAAAACCTCAAGTTACTAAAATAAGTAAAGAAGAAAAAAAAAGAGAGACAAGTGGCTAAAACAGTCGAGCATGAAACAAATTCAACTAAACCTGATTGGTTATATGCTGCCATGGCAAAGTAGACCCCTTCTTTTCTAAGTTTTCTCGTAGTGCAGTCCTCATTCCGATTATGCGGTCTGCCATAACCTGTATTTTTATGTAAGGAGTAGTGATACACTTACTGCTTCACAGTAATAACCATCCATCCAACCGCTGCCAACTCACAGGTGTCTATTGGAGGTGCGGCATTGTTGGGGTGTTCGTTTAACATTTTCTTTATGTAAGTCCAATTTCAATCTATTACCACCACTTCTTTATGTTTTTAAATTTATATTGATGATTTATAAAATTTCATAATATTGTCCTTAAGTAATTGCATGATATCTCACAAAAAGTTTGACTACAAAGAGCATTCCTAGAGGATGAATTTACTCATGATGTAGACAATGTGGACAAAAAATCATATAGAACCCAGCTCATGCTATAACTCAAAATGACAAGTTGACTACCGTCCCCCTCCCACCCAAAAAAAAAAAACGTAACATTCAAATGTAAAATATTTTTAAAAATTTGTTTGAATTTCAAATCTATATCTAGAAGTGCAACAACAGAAGGCAAAAATTCTCAAAGGCATGTGATTGTTGAGGACAATTGGTTGCATTCAGAAATGGCCTACTTTGTAACATTACTTTCTATCACAGCATCACTTCCTCATGAAGGTTATGCTCGGTTGCTGACACTCCAACAAATTAACAAACTATATGATATAAGATTTTTAAACTTCAATAAAACATTGTTGCTTGCATTCAAGATTAGAATAACTATGTAGCTCTAGTTCTATCGCCCTTTTTCTTATCAGGAATCTGGGCCTGTTCCATATCAAGACCTTACTCTAATTCTTTATCAGGTCAGGAAAGTAATGAAAACATGGGTTTGGTTCGTTTATCATATATGATGCTTGAACTCACTACTTCTCCATTGAAAACCCAGGGAGAGGGAAGAGGAGGGGACTCTAAGAAATAATGGCACTTTACCTTGACTTCTTTGAGCCATAACTTCTTCAACTCTTGATCACCAAGGACAGTAGAAACTATAAGTGCTCCATGGAGAGGTGGGTTACTGTACATGGGTCTAGCAATCAGCTGCAACTGACTTTTTACAGCCACAGCTTGTTTCTCATCTTCACAAAGCACACTGCAAGGAACTTAAAATTATGATCATTTTTCTTTGCAGAATTAATTCACATTTCACACCCAAGGTCCAAGGTTAGGATGCACACAGATTATCAGAAAGAATGTCCAAGTTTCACCTTCAAATCATTTAAAACAATTACTTTCAGTTCTTGTATTTTGATTAATTGCTGTTATTTTAGTCTTGTTGAAAGACACAAATTTTAAGAAAAATGATGTGTTATGCTACACACGTGTTCTAGTATTTATTGATTGTTTACAATCAGATAGTAAACTCGGCTAACTAAAAATCAATTTCTAGCCTAATACTCATAGTGATTGATTACTCTAAATCTAATCAACATAATGTCTATCAATATTCTAAAATGACAATATTCTAATAAGTCACTCAGGAATTCCATAACTTCTTCATCCAGAGATAAACTGAAGCCAATTGCAGCTACAGCTAATTATAAAAATCACTTTTCAAATGTTGGATTTCCCAGCTCCTTAACTGTACTATTATACCCTGAATACACACTCATACAGACCTTATGGAGCTGAGGTATCAAAATCAATTTAACTTTTAAACTTGTATTGAATAACAAAATATCATATAATTTTAACATGATACAATCAGCACCATATTTTAGCTCACATGCAGGTTGCCAACATCCAATGTATTAGGTGTACATCAAGGTCCAACATATGCTCTCCCCAACCACAAGAAATGTTACTAAAGAGCCTATTCATAGCATTCTGCACCTGAATTATAGTTTAAAATTGTCGACTTACCTCAGGCATCCTGCTCGCTGGCCATAAAGTCCCATGTTTTTCGCATATGACTGAGCAAGTCCTATTAAATGACCATCATTGAGAAAAATCTTAACGGCTTTTGCATCTCTCTCTGGATCACCACTAGCAAAACCTTGATATGCCATGTCAAAGAAAGGGAAATGACCCTTAGCCTGGAAACAATCATAACAATGAACAAGAAAAAGTGTCAACAACTGAAACAAGAATAACAAAATCCAATGATTTTATGAATTATTCCATAAATAGTTACCTTTATCTGGGAAGAGATCTCTCTCCATTGTTCTTCTGAAGGATCTACTCCAGTAGGATTATGAGCACAAGCATGAAGCAGAAAGAAGGAACCATCTGGAGCATTCTGTATAAGAAATAATTAATTTACGAAGAGTATCGAGTACAAGCAAAACTTCATCTATAAAAATTGACCTATAAAGTTTGAAAAATGTTAGGAATGAGAGCAATATACTTTAATGTCATCCATCAGTCCTGAAAAGTCCAATCCTCTAGACTCAGGGTGATAGTAACGGAATGTCTTCATAGGCACTCCAGCATCTCTCCAAATGTTATGGTGGCTTTAATTTCTCACGTTAGAAATAAATATCCAGGCAAGACAAGGGACAAACAGAAAATTCAGAACTAAAAATATAAAAAACAAGGCTCATAAAGTTGATAGGTAAATTAAAATTTAAAGGAAGATTTGTCCTAAATACTTACTTGGCCCAGGTAGGCACCGGTATATAGATTTGGGTATTAGGATGAAATCTCTGTTGAAATGCAGCAAAAAGTCGACATGCACCAGTCCCAGATAAAGCCTGCACTGCAGCTATTCTTTTATCCTTGATGAACTCAGAGTTGTCTCCAAATGCTAGCTTCAGCGATTCTTCTATCATTTTTATGCTTCCACCCATAGGAAGATACTCCCTGGCCAAACATTTGCATCAATGAAATCAGCAATGTAATGGCATATACTCAATCAGAGATGGTATAAGCAAATGATACACAAAGCTGGAATTATATAGACAAACAGATAAGACCCTTGTTTTATTGCTAGGTAGTGTAATAAAAATATTGAAGATAAAAAAATTGTTTCTGGAGAATATTACTGGCTGCTTAGCTGGGTTTTCCTTAGAAGTTTGTCCTGGAATGCAGGTCTGAATCTGATAGATTCTATGAACCTTGAGAATTCCAGTTTGATTTATTTATTGCGTCCTCAAAATTAATTTTAGAAACAACTCAAACAAGGCAATGAAAGCCAAATCAACTAAACTTGATTTTCGTGGCACTTTTTTTCATCCTTAACAAAAAGAAAAGAATTACAATCCTGAACTGCATCCTCAAAATTAATTTTAGAAACAACTCAAACAAGGCAATGAAAGCCAAATCAACTAAACTTGATTTTCGTGGCACTTTTTTTCATCCTTAACAAAAAGAAAAGAATTACAATCCTGAACTGACACTTCAACAATATCTTCAAGTGCACGTGCCACTTTCATACTTGAAATACTTTGGCAGCTTCTTACTTTTAGGAATATTTTGACAACAAACGAGGCATTCATTCGAATAGAAAGATATAGTTAAGACTAAAGATGGTTTTAGATGCCGGCATAGGACACAGGCCAAATTACTTTTTAAGCATCAAATCTTTATATCATGAAAGCTCAAAGGAGCATTTAAAATGACCGAACTTTGTGGCATTAGAACTTTACCATTTTAAAATTTAGACAACATAAATTTGAAATTTTTTCAATCACTCCTGCATTCTACAAAACTAATTACATCAGCATTGTATTTCTAAAGTTGCTCATTGATAAATTCGATCACTCGAAACCTCAGAAAGCATCTTCTTTATAGTCAGTTTGGGACACCCTTAAAAATGAGGGTGAAAGATTCCAGATGGGGTTTCTAAAAGTTTCCAGCTTTGACACCATAAAAGCAGAAGCAGTATTCCTAACATCATCATACCAAAACACTTAAAGAATCTAATTAAACAGTGCAAGGAATCGTAAGTCCCTATTGAAGGGTAAAAAGAGGGTAGTTATCAAAGGACGCATCAAGAACTAACAGCATCATATTCCCAAATCTGCGTTATGTGCATTCCACAAATTGGCACATGGAATCAATTAAAATTTGCATTCATATAATTGTGCAGACACTCTTTAAGAAATGGATACATAAGATATCTTATATATATTAAAAATACGGTAAAAAATATCAAAGATCTAACACGGGATATATAAATAAAATTTTCTTAGATAAACTAAAAATTTGTATACTTTCAATTAATTAAAAATCATCTTATGACTTACACATATAACCTTTTTTTTACGGTACTGTTATAAAAATGAATAATTTTATTAAATGATAATTTTTAATTTGATGATTGTGTAAAGTGTACTCTAATTATATTTATTACAAGAAAATTTAATTCAAACGTAAAAACTGTTACTTCTTATTTAATCTTTTCAAGCTTTTCATGTCACCAAATTATTGGTACAAAGATTTCATCAATTATGTCAATGACTGATTTTTGTGAAAAAAATCTGATTAATCACTTATATTAATTTAAATTAGAGATTTTATATCAAAAGAATCAAGAGATGAGTCCAATTCCACTAAATCAACCACATACTTGTAGTGTTTTTTAGTACTCTATCTAAAACAAAACATATTTCACTTACATGAATTGACTTCCGGCAATCCTCCTCTCTGCTTCTCTAACACATTCCAAAACCACAGGTTTTCCGTCGTCATCGCGATACGCACCCTTTTTTAAGTAATAAAAAAACAATTTAAGTTACACAGTGAGTGATCCACTATAAATAAAATAAATTTCATTATCACAAAAACACTGTTCCATGCCGTGTAAATATATTTTCAAAATATACATTCAAGATCACTTTCCATTGCTCACAAAATCCACGAATCAGAACTCTTAACGCGAAAAATAAACATAACAAATCCAATAAAATAAAACAGAGAGAACAATAAAATAAACTGCTTTTTGCTGTGACGAATATAACAGTGCTGCTTTCTGCTTAGTTGATAGGATCGGATTCGATAGTTTCACTTTCTCAACAGATTCAATTTCACTTCAATTTCTTACAACAACTAAAAACGCGCGAAAATTTAACGAAAACGTAGAGAGAAGTGAGAAACTCACCACTCCGACGTTGACTTTGTTTGGACTCTGATCGGCTAGGAAAGCTTCGGTGACTCCGAGGATCGGATCCTTGGGAGCGGGCTCGATGCTCCGGAACCACGACGACATGAGCCTTTCTCCGGCGGCGGAGCTTCGGCGGAGAAATAGGCTGGCGAGCGAGTTGCGAATCGCCATGACTCAGTAACGCTGAAACGGGGAGAAGACAGAGTAAGAACAGATAAGAAAAGAAGGTTGGCTGAGGAAACGGTATGTGTCTTGTCTACAGTTAATATATATTGAATGCCAGTGGGTCCTACCTATGTTTAGATCTTAATAGTTACTAGTGTTCTTTTATGGCTTTTTTATAGTTTAGTTCTTGTAATTTTATATATTTGTAATTTGACCGTGGTTGAGGCTAATCGTTTTCGCTGTGATTTTATTTGCTGATATTCACTGAATCAACTCAATCAAAAGTTCCGGCAAATGATTAAGTAATTGCGTTCTTATAATATAGGATTATATTTACGTCAATATCGTACACAGTTCACAGTTCACTCGCATTATTTTATAGTTATATCATTTTCATTGTTTGATTATAATTATAACGAAGAGTTTACTAGGCATATATTATTATTAGTGTAAAAGTTACACAGTAAATTACTCCCTCCGTTTTCAAAATAATGGTGTTTTTAGTTTTTTTTTTCTTTTCTAAAATAACGGTCAGTTTAGTTTTTCTAAATTATTTTTTCGACAATACTCTTAAACATAATTAAAAAGATCAATTTAATACTTGTATTAAAAAGAGACATTTGTCATAAAAATAAGTTGATAAAATAATAAAATGTCTTGTTATTGGTGAGTAATGGGATAATGTATGACAAAATTATTTAAAAAGTTAAGAATATTTTAGTCTAAATTTATATCAATTTATAATTTTAAAAGATTATTATTTTGGAATAAAAGGAGTATCAATTAATTATAACTTTTAAAATAATTACTATTATAAAAATTGATGATAATTTATAATTATATGGTGATGTGAAAAAGTATTGCATTATTTTGTATATGAATTGTATATTGTATAATAATTAATCTCATCTTATTTCATGTGTACTAATATTCTTATTCCGTCACATGAATTAAACGTGACATAAAGTGTTTTGTGAAAGTGTTAAAATAGATATGTATAGCATTTGGGTTTATGGGTGGCGTGCGGATTCTGTTTTATGAAAGGATATTTTTTAGGTTTGATATAATGAGTTTGTATTGGTTTAAATTGGAACTTTTTTATTACGTAATGGGGAGGAGCTGTGTTAAATGGTGAAACTATTACAATATAATGAGATATGATTATTAGATAATTTTGATCCTGAAGAATGTGATTTTGGATTCGAACTTTGGTTCATACTATGAAAAAAGATGTGTTTGGAGATGTCAATCCTTCAAGTGAATCTTAGTACCTTGAGATTAGTCATTGACTTTGATTCATACTTTCAAAAAATGTTCAAAGTAGTGTAGGATGTTCCTTCACACAAGAGAACAAAAACACGAAAAAGTCACAAGACAATATCAGCTTAGTTTCAGTAATACCTTGATTGATGGTTGTGTTTAAAATTGTAATATATTGGTGTGGATTAAGAATGATGCTAAGGAAGCTAGCAAGTTATGGGAAATGAGAGATCGATGGTTGTGTTTAAAATTGTAATTTATTGGTGTGGATTAAGAATGATGCTAAGGAAGCTAGCAAGTTATGGGAAATGAGAAAACAAATAGGGGCAATTAATTTAACAAAACTAACATTCTAACAAAAATTAACATTTGTTGATAATTAAAAAAAAAACTTTTGAAGGGGATGAGGAAAATATCTTGGAGAAATTAAAAAAATAGAAGAGAGTGATCAAGAGGGGGTGAGAGGAAGGTATTATTGAAGGTGATTTATGAAGATGCCATCATTTAATTTGGAGAAATTATTCCTGTACAAAAAAAATAGACAATTAAGAGAGAGAAAGAGAGAAAAGGAAGATAAATTTGAATTTGAAATGTAATAAATGATAGAGTAAAAAGGAGAAAGATAAACACAAATATAATGTTGTATACATTGTTATACAAATTGTTGGGATATAGGGACAAAGTGAAGGAAAAGTTTGTAAGAAAAATTGTCCAAAGAGAAGAAATTCAAGCCATATGCATTCAAGAAACTAAAGAAAAAAAAGAGGAGGTTGAAAGTAAGATTATCAAAATCAAGTTTCTATGTAGACTTGTGAGAACTATGTAGACTCAACTGATAGACTCAAGAATGGTAAGAGTTTACGTCATAAAACAATACCTATGAATAATAACTAAATATGTTCAAAACACACCATTTTCAAACAAATGACAATAAATTCATTCTATTAATCTATTACAAAACATAGGTTCTCAAAATAAAAACATTTAAATAACTAAAAAAAAATCACAAATGTCTTCAAAGTACCATGTCCAATCCTCTAATAGAATCATCTCCATGAATATCATCATTTTCATCCTCATCTCCATCATCATCAAGGTCTTCCTCAGATTGTGCATAATCATCAGGTTCCACAAAAATTAAGTTATCTAGATCAAAAGCTTCTACAACTTGATCATTTGAACTTCCTCCAACATCTCCCACTAATTCAACATTGTCACCATCACCTTAATCTTGAGGTTTCTCATCCTCATCATTATATCCCTCTTCAGTTTACCATTCATCATCATACTCAATGTCATCAAATGGAAGAGCAATGTTTTTTTCTATTTTGCTTACTTTTCAACTTCAAGTAATACATCACATAAACCAACTCATTCATTTTCTGTTGATGTAAGCGGATTCTTCTCTTTGTATGAAACTATAATTAAAAATCAAATTTTAATTACTATCTAAACCAAATAAATAAAATTATCAAAAAAATAAAATAAAGTCATAAGCTTAAATTGAATTACCATTTCAAATGAACTCCAATTACACTCACACCCAGAAGAGCTATAAGTCAATCTCAAAACACAGATAATAAACCTCCTTAAATCTGGAGTTCCATCACCAAACATCTCTCACCATTCTCTAGGTTTCACAACCTTTCTAGTTTCCTTTGCCTCTTCCATAGAGAAAATCCCTCTAGCAAAATGAAACTCAACAAGTTGCAAAATATTTTTTTCCTTTTTGCAACATCCTTGACCAATCTTCTCATACACATGTGCATCCCTTCTTTCACTTGAGGGTCATCATGTTTGAAACTAGGTTCATAATGCAAATGAGGATTAAGATAATATGCAACTGCATGCAAAGACCCGTGAAGCTAATGATCCCACCTCTCATCAATAATTTTCCAAACAGACTCATAACTACATAGATATCAAATATGTTATATTAGAAATAGTTAAAAGAATACACAAGTAAATTTTAAATGTGAGAAAATTTAGAAAATTTACCTTTTCTTGATGTTATTAAAGTTGCATTTTATCTTCTCTTTTGCATTTTCCATCTCCTCATATTTGAAACCCATGGCGGGTTTCAAATCTGAATCCACCAATCCAAGGACCACCATAAGAGGGGTAGCAACTTCGAGGCACATGGTTACATTTTTTCAAAATGGACTATCCAAAGCCACATTTTGTACTTTTCTACTCTCTTGTGAAGTTCCAAACTTGCTTATTTTCAACTCTTCAAAGATAAACATGCTCATCAATGATGCTTTCAATTCATGAAGACAAGCTAAATTTAAATAAGTCGTGGCAAATCTTGTCATACCAGGCCTAATCAAGTCTCTTCCATTTGTGAACTTCTTCATGATGGTAATCAACATTTAAATATAGGTGGTGATCTTTCTTCCTTTCTTTATAGTAGTCGGATGAACCTTCAAATGTTTCTCAAAATCTTCAAATATCAAAGCAAAGCAATGAGCAGCACATAGGGACAATACAAATATTCTCATTTCTGCATCAACTATTCTCCAGTAGTTTTGTAATTTGCAACATTATCATTAACCACCTGGACTACATTCTCTTCTCCAACAAAATTCACTACATCATCCAACATCTTCAATACTTTATTATCTATTTTTGAGATGTCTGAGGTATCCAATGAATAAAGAAATACAATCCCTTTTGGATTGTTCAACAAAAAGTTACAAATTGAACGCCTTTTTTATTGTGTCCACCCATCAGACATAATTGTGCAACTAGGTCTCTTCCACTCATCCCTTTTTAAAGCATTAAATCAATTTTCCCCGCTGCTCTTTTCAAAATCTTCTCTAATATCATGATAAGATGGAGGTTTATAACCAACCCCATATCTCCCAACCATGTCACAAAATTTTGCAAAAGTTAGATTTTTAATAACATTGAATGAAATGACACTTGTGTACCAAAATCTAGCACATTGATCATCAACTTTATCTTTGTCACCTTTTTTGTACAATTGATTTAAAGTTGCTTGAACTCCCTCACCATTAGCTTGAACATATTTTGCTTTTCCCTTTTGCTTTGAAATCAAGCATTTTTTTCCCTTCTATTCCTCTTTGAGTGGAATTTGTCTCCACCCCTTCAATATGTATACCTTCTTCATAAATACTGTTCAATTTTCTTTTCTTCTCTAATGCATTAGCAAGCTCTGCAACAACTTTCATCATAAGCATCTTAACTTCTTTCGGCACCGAAGGACAAAGTTCAGAATCCCATCTAGTCCCAGCAAGATGATGCTTGAATCTAAAAATTCTCCCATTGTTGATTTTTGAGCAATAGTTACACTTAACTTTTTTTACCATTCCCTATAACATTGGTCCCACCTTTCCACCCAATATTATTCCTATTTCCTGGAGCATTTTTACTTCTAGGTCTTGAACCTAAGGAGGTTGTTGCACCTATGGTTGTGGTTGTGCCTGTATTGGCATTTGAAGAATTTGATCCAGTCCCACTCCCATATATAATAACAAAAACAAAATATAGTGACATATAATAACATCTCATTTCTAACCACCAGGATCATACAAAATGTTTTTCTTTGAAGAGTTATAATAAGAATAATAAAAAAGATAGGAATTATACTATATATTATTAAAGAAAAAATTCATAGAAAATATTTTTATTTAGCTGACAATGTAAATATTTCAATTCATAGAAGGGATTTTTTTCTTACAATGTTTATAGTTGAGCATTTTTTTTTCATTCTTTACTCAATATTTTTGGATTTTGTATATGATAGTAATAGTAAATTAGTAATACTTTTAAAATCTTAAGTATTTTGCAAAAAATAAAAAATAAAAAAATAACATTGACTTGACCTGTGTTAGTATCCAAACTAGCTTCTCCTAACAATATATTTATTTAATCATGTGTCTTACTTCAACACTTCATATATTCCTCAATGCTCAATGCTCAATGCTCAAAGCTCGGTTCGACAAACGATCTATGACTATGAAGCAAAGAAAACTAGTGTGATGTTCCTGCTAAATTACTTAATAGTGGCACTAACAATAATAATTACTTAATATACAGACTTATCAGAAAGCTCACACAAGTCATAATTAAATTAACTATATATAGTTAGATGTTCTTGCTAAATTACTTACTTGACATTTCATTTGTCTTAAGGTTGTATAATTTGTACATTATAAATTCATTCTCTATTAAAAAGTGAACACACCATGGATACAAACATATTCATAGATTAATCAAATTATAATATATGAACTGAAACTTAAGTTGTGATGGCATAGTGTGACTTATTCCATGGATTTTATTATCTCTTCAACATAGACTTGGACTTACATGCTTGAAAACCTTTAAACATTAGAACATATTTCTCAAACAAGTCAAACTTGTGAAGCCTAATCTAACAATCCCCAATAAGATATTCCTAGATACCGCTCCATCTAAAAAGATGCTTCCACCAAAAGAAACCACTGGACCACCCTAAATTTTTTAATTTTTTTTTCTTTTTGGTTTCTAAATAGACAATTTCAACCCCATAAAAAACTTCTAGTTCCACATATCAGCAGCAAGAAAAAAAACTAAACAAATTCAAGTTTTTCAGACAAACTAACCAAACCCCAAACAAGATAATGCATTTTTTTCCAAATTTGGGATTCAAGTACAAGAAATCAACACCACCCAACAAACAATACAATGCAAGTTACAAACTTTGAACCTACCCTCAACACAGAGAAGAAATATCAGCATAACCCATCAACACTTCACCTCTTTACTCTCTTCACCCTTTAAAAGATTCATTGATTCCCTCCTCAACACACCTTTTTTTTTTTTTTTTCCTTCACACAACTTGGCACCCGCTTACCACCCTTTTCTTTAACAATTTTGGGAAACACTAGTTTGCTCCCGCTCCACACAAGCCTCCATCAGGACCCTCCATTTACATTAACATATTTCTCTCAATTCTCTTACTCATGTAAGTAAACAGAATTACAGAACCCACCAAAAGTCCAAAACAAAGGATTGGGGCTCGTCGTGCTTACACGATTACAAGTTACAACTGAGGCATGGTTGAACTTGTTGTGATTAGAGAACTCGTGTCTCATGCTCGAGCCTTCACAACAGAGGTGAACCACCAAACTCGCGTCTCGCGCTAGACCTTTACAACAAAACCATTGAACCAGCCAACAACAAAGGATTGAAGAACTTGTCGTGATCCTGAACTCAAACTCATCATGAATAGTGATGTTTCTGGGTCGTTTTAGGGATTGAAGACTCGTGAGTTTGCACAAGTTTGATCCAAGTGCACTACGAGTCTGCTAAAGAACCAGTGTGATTGCAATTTAACCCATGTGGACCAAGTAGACTCTTAATCTTGTAAGATTTTACAAGTTCACTCTAGAGTTTGATAACCATGATTGAAAGGGCCCTTTGTATGTTACCTTAGGATAATGGAGATTTGAGATGGGTGGCTTCTACATCCATTGGGAATTCGAGTGGTCCAAACAGGCAATCGAATCATATATGCAATCAACATGGATCAACTAGGTTTAATCTACTCGATTTTGGTTAAAATTGGTGATCTGAACCAAGTTGGCTAGGTTTGATCCAGTACAACAAATATTTTTTAATAATTCCTAAACGTGTTAAATTGTTAATAACTAACTGTTGAATAGCATATAATATGCCCCTATGATATTATTTTGATATTGATAACAACATATAATAGCTAATTATTATTATTTTGATCTTGAAATATATGATTTGATATTAATGTGTTTTATACAACTTCACCGTACTTGCATGGTCATCCAACAACTTTTGTATTTAGTGGTGGAAAATATGGGTGTAAGTGGGTCGAACCAATCTGCGAACCCGCCCAATCATATTCAATCTAATCCAATTAGATTTTATTGGGTTGCATTGGGTTATTGGATTGGTTTTAATTTAATGAAACCGATTATAATTGTATTGGGTGGTGGTATGGAGTTTTGGATCTGACCAAAACTCAACTCAATCCAATATAACACAATGTTATGTTTTATAATTATTAATGACTTAAGTATTTTGAGTTGTAAAACAATGTTATGTTTTATGATTATTGAATTCTATTAGTGATTATTGTTTATGATATAAATAGTATTTTTCTCATTTTCTCTCAAATAAAATATCTTACTATTTTTTGAGCTAGATAATTTTTTTAATTGTTTTCTAAGACTTAAGGTGACAATTTTTTAATATGTCAACCTAATAACCAATCCAATCCAATTAAAGTTTGATTGAATTGGATTGGATTGACAAAAAAAGGTAAACTTAATCCAATCCAACCCAATTAAGTTTAAGTGGATTGGATTAAAAAATATACAAAACTCGATCTAAACCGGATCACTTACACCCCTAGTTGGAAATTGTAATAGCTTTCTTAATAATTTAATGATAATACACAACAAAATAATTTATAATAATAAATCATTATGCAATATTTATAGTTTGATCATAACAATGGTTTGAATTTTAGAGTATGGATTATGAATTGATCATATTTTGTTATTATATATATAATTATATATATATAGGTTAATAAGTGACACGATGCTTTGACCTTTGACCCATTAACCCATATCTCGATCAAATCAATAATTTGGTTAGTTTTCAAAACATTTGTTGAATCATATAACAAATCCTTATAGGATTATAGGTTTTATTATTATTTTTAAAATCAACATTTATAGATTGTATTGAGTTAATGTTCTTTTAGGGTTGACTACCAATTTAGGCATGGGTACACAATTTTAAATAACTATTTTGTGTTTGCCTAAGATTTGAATTTCAGTAGTGAATCAGATATCTTTAATCACTTGTGACAGACAAGGTATCCATTGGAGTAATACTATTATATTTTTATAATGTGGGTTTGAGCTTAATTAAATTTCAAAAAACTAATTTATAAGATGAGAGTTGTCCTTCACTTATATATTATATCTTGATATTGTATTTAGTCGAGGTGCGACTAAGGTTTTTCTTTTTTTCAATACATCCCTTATGCCAACACTTTTAAACTTGATATGTGGATAATATGATTGATGGTCATTTTAATGGATCTAAAATAGATTCTATATCATCTAAAATATAGGTTTATACCTAATTCACGCTAAAAATTAGTTCATAGGATAAGGATTGTCTCTCTTTAGCTTGAGACTATATCTAACCAATATATGACTTAAATTTTTTCCAATATAAATCATGCCAACTTCTTTTTAGGCTCCTCGTATATGATTCATTTAGTACTTATATTAGGTTAAGAGTTAAGAACAAAATGTCCTCCTGTATAAAATATTAAAATGATAATGGATCATTCCAAACTTAAACATCAATATTTAATACTTTTACACGTACATATAAGCTCAATTTAATTAGACCAAAATGTTTCTATTATTTAATTATGGGTGTATTTGTTTAAGCCTTTGGATATTCACCATTAGTTTTCGTTGTACATTTTTAATATTTTATAAATAAAATACTTCCTTTGAACTAAAATATAAGCGAATTGATAATACCTTTAATAGGAATTATGTGATTCCACTAAAAAAAATAAGGATATTGTGATTTAGACACAAAAAAACATGTATCTTATATATAAAAAAGGAAAACTCTTTTATGTAAAGTATCGTCTCTGAATGTTTTTGGATTTAAAAATAATTGTTAAGTTATTTAGATATATAAATATAAAATTAATATGGTTTAGCATGATTAATATATAAGACACTTTATTTCTTAAATATGTGGTGAGATCGAGGTTCATTCCTTAAATTTGAATTTATGTATAAAAAAATATATCTATTGAAATTAAGAGCTCAGTTCTTTAAATGATCTTAGTTATATAAGAGATTAAATTTTGACTATAGCTATCCGTTGGAGATAAATTCGCCTTAAAAGAGATATATCAATATAAAGATTTTTTAAATTTTTTTAATTATTAAAATGAAAGTCATCATGCCTTTTTGGATTGTAAGGAAGCTTTAGCTACTGTGGAAGGTGATGCAGCCGAATTTCTAGAGAGTGGACCCCTTTTCTGACATCTTTCATGAGGCAAATTGGTGCATAGATAATTCAATTAAGTCAGGTTTGGTGTAAGAAGATCATTCCAAGGTGCTTCGTGCTCCACCTCTAGAAATATTGCATTTGCTTCTAGTTGACTCCATCGTTGTATCTTCTTATCGACAACATAAATTTTTTACATTATTATCTAATATATATTATTATTATTATTTAACAATAATTACTTAAATATATATATATATAAAGTGGTTTTTAATTAATTAATAAAAAAACAATACACTGTATGGTGATACATGAAAATTGAACTTTTTTCCAATCAAATTAAAAAAAATTGTAATTTAATTATGTTAGTATTTTACATTTTTATTCAAAATTAAGTTTTTTCAAACAATTTTAAATATCTTAAAAGTATTAAAAAAATATTATTTTTCAAAAATAACTTAACCAATAAATTGTGAAAAGTTCAATTCAGCTATGCTTTTTTTTGGGGGGGAGGGGGTTTCAATATTAATATATAACACTACTAAAAATAAGGTTTTTTTACTATGATTCTATAAGTCATTCAACGATGATTTATGAATCGTCTTTGTAGTTGTTAATGGTATGGCAAGGTACCAATTGTCCAAATAATAAAAAAACAGTAAGATCGAATGTCGATTCCACATGGACTTTACTTGTACTCAAAATTAATATATGTTTGTTTTTAAGTAATTAATGAATCAATTTAGTTGGTAGAATAAATGACATATTACTAAATTTGACATACATACAATTATAAGCGTAATAAATACAGAGAAAGAGACACAAACACTCGGGCTGATGTGGTGACATTGGAATAAGATGTGACAGACGTTGGATGCTCAACTAACCAAAATTAACTTTGATGCAAGTTTAAAGATTTTTCACTATTCAACGTTATTTTCACTTACCTTCACCCACTAAGGTATTCTAACTTTGATTCCTCAAGCGTAAGACCTAAATCACTTAATTTACTCCTAATTTCTCAAGAGTTACATTAACCGACTTGCATCAATAATAAGGATGATAACCTAGGCTAAACACAACCACTCTATCCCTAGACATAATGTTGTTTAGAAGTGTTTTTCAGTTCTAAGGCAATAACCAATTTTTTCAATGCATTAAAACCTATAACAAAGCATGCAAATGGGTGATCAAACCACTAACATGAATAAAACTTAGAGAAACAACAATAATGCGCAAATAATGTTGAATAGATAGTTAGAATCATTACATTAAAGTGTTTGGTTGTTGAACACCCAACAATGGAGGTTTTAGCCTCTTGTTTCCATGAGAAGCTTACAAAAATGGAGGATTAGGGCAATGAAAGGGATTGGATGGAAGGGAATGAGGAACAAGTGATGGAAAGGTGGTTCCAATGGTGTGGAAGGATTCCTCCTTCGTGACCTAGCATAGCTCTTTCTTCTCTGAGTGCTCTGTCTAAGACCAGAAGAATAGAATCACCCTTTTTTCCTTCCTTTTTGCCTTAAAATGTTGGACAATATCGTGGTTGTGCGCTGAGCGCATCTTCAATGTCTAACTGGATAAGTGACTACGCGCTAAGCGAGCCGGTCGCGGTGGAAGAGTTTATCGCCCTGAGCGAGCAACTCCAGACCTTGAATCCACCTTCCTTGCCCTTGCAGTGAATTTCTACAAAAAAAAATAAACCAATACCTCATAAATCAACTAATTTTAGCATCTCTAGATAAAAAGCTCAGAAAAAGCTAATTCCTATATTTTAATCACAAAAAGAAACATTAAAAGAGGAAAGAATGAGATAATTGCTAAGTAATTTACATATAACTTTACATATGCTTAGTAATTATCAGTAATCAACGTTATACAAAGTCAACACTTTTCACAATGATTTTCAAAACCGTCTTAAAATCTCGATTTCTACATTGGTTCTCCTCGAAACTGTCTTAGAATATCTTTTAAAAAATTAAAGATTCTAAGATGGTTTTCCCAAAAACCGTTTTAGAAAGTAGACATTCTAAGACAATTCTTTGAAAAACTGTCTTAAGATTTTAAAAAAATAAAAATTGAAGATTCTAAACCCGTCTTAGAATCCTCAATTTTTTTAAAAAATTTTAGGATTCTAAAACTATTTTTAGAAGGAAAAAAAACGTCTTAGAAAGTCTACTTTCTAAGACAATTTTCCAAAAGCCGTCTTAGAATGTCTATTTTCTATTAAAAGTCATATCAACAATATTTTATATTGATTGATGGTGTAAAAAAAATTACACTGACGATGCACATAAATTAAACTCAAAATTATATACTTGTTTGTTATAGCTAATAAGCTATTATAACTTCAAAAATAATTTTGGGTTGAAACTGCTAACCACCAATTTTAGAATATAACACGTTTTGTTTTTAGAATGTAACTTATCTCCTCTGATTTGTCTGCTTGGTCTAGCAAATGTAGGAGGATCAAGTGTACTAAAATCATAGCTATCCTCCTCAGCCATTGGTTGGACAACTTAATTTGTGAAGACTGATTATGTCCTTGCAGATTTAGCAAAACATGGTGCTCTTGCATTAGAAGGACCTTTAGATGTAGCAGCACCAGGATGGTTTTTGGGAGCAATAAAGTCAGTTGAGCCACCTTGAAAATCATTGTATTAATAGTAAACAATTAGCATAAATATAGAAAAATTGATGAACAAAATGAATTACAAACAAATATTAAAGGGGAAAAGATAGGATTATATGTACAAATTATTTTATTAGACATTGTAAAACAAAAGCTATAAAACAAAATTAGTGGTACACTATAAGCATATATATAGAAGGTAGCATGAGGAAATTTTGAATTAAGGAAACATAAGTATCAAAAATGGACAAAGATGAAGGAAACACTTAGGTTTTAAAAAATAAAAAATAAAGTTGCTTGTAGCCCACAAAAATGCATTGATTTGATAGTATTCAAGCTATTATTGCCTAAGCCAATCATAAAAGAAAATGTCAACTTAATTAAATTTCCAAAGTTGAACTAAAAGATCAATAAACACATGACCATGATTAATAGTAACATATATACAAGCTACACCTACTTCTCATAAATGCAAATATGCAATATTAGTGAGGTCAAACTACAGAAAACCAGACGCTGAATAAGTGATATTTCACTATGTATTAAAAAAAACTTGCACAATGACATCAATTATTTGATGAAAGGTCATATTTCCTTGTATTCCAAACCAATGTAAAAAAACCAAAAAAAACAAACCACTACACTGCAGGGTAGTGAAAATACAAGCTAGGGCCTTGCAGTTCACTCTTTTTTTATAAGCTCTGACTCAACCATATCATTCCACAGCTCTACATTGTTAGGATCTTCTAAAATACAAAATTCATTTTTCAGCACAAACTACATCTTGGGATTAATATTAACAACTTAATATATTAATCCAGAGTTAGTATGATGTATCAAATTTACCCCCTATGAGCTAAATATAGATTTAACAAGACAAACAGGGGAAAACATTAGTTAAACTAATAAAAATATTAGTAGGCATTTTACTTACAATTGATTTAAATTACTCAAAAGAGATATATTTGATGGGATACGACCCTCCATTCCACTTGCCAACATTTCTCTTCAATGATGTGCATTATAATGAGAATATCTATCTTAATAACCATAATGAAGGCTTTATCTATTGTGAAAATTTAGAGTTCATTTGAAGTATTGTTGAAAACAAGAAGAAAAAAGTGAATTGCAATCTCACAATCTTTCAAGTGATTTCCAATTTTGTATGAAGCTAGGTATTTCTCCATTAAAACTATTATCACTTATCCTGCTGCAGTGCACCATGAAATGATATATATCAGGGAAAATGAGTATTTACTTTCTAAGTAAAACAGTTAATTGAAACTTACAAATATGTCAAATTCTGCAACTTAGCAATGCCATCGATAACTTCCCAGACAATTTATTGGATGATAAAATCCTGCAAAGATAATGTTGCATGTAAAAACCATCAGATACGAAGTGTTTAATCTTTCAAATTTAGTCTTATAGTAGTACAAGTGAATCTTGGAAAATAAATAGAAATTCATTGTCTTACAAAGTCTTCAAGTTAGATAGAGTTCCAAGTTCATAGGGAACAACACCATAAAATTGGTTTGCTTCAAGATTCCTAAATGTCAACATAAAGTCATAAATCTTTAGAAAATAAATAAATAAATAAATAAGAAAAGTCTATTGATAAACTTAGAGGTATGCTAGAGTGGTAATACTTCCCAACTCCTTAGGAATTTCCCCAACTATACAATTAACAAATAAAGAGTTGCACAATATAGCAACTGTATTTAATACAATAGGAAATTAACTAGATGAAAACTTCACTTAATTGATAAGAACTTTCAAAAACCCAAAATAATCTTTTATAAAAGCTAATTGAAGGAGCTTCGAGTTTTAAGGACAAGGGAAGCCCAAAAAGGTTGAGTCAATTAGCTTCTACCTTAATCAAAGCTTACTATGATGATATAAATTGAGAAGTATCTCCAGCAGGTTTTATACTCCGTCTTGCTTCCGAAAACTACGCATGAGAATGACAAAAATGTAAGAATTGACAGTAGTGATATAAAAATATGAAACATAAAAGGAATATAGCTAACTTTATCAAAAAGTTACCTTCCCGGGATAAAAAGAAATTTTGAAGTCTGCCTTAAAACCAATCCTTTCCTCAAGCCAACTATGTATATAAGCTTCATGTTCTTCTGGTGAAGTAAAAATGAGATTGTTGGGATAAACCAATTTTTCAACTACTGAGGTTCCTGGCACATTGATTTCTATAGGAAAGTCAAGAAATGATCATGTAAATTCTCAAAATAAAAGCACTTATCAAATTTATGCTCAATTGCACAAAAAAAATAAAAAAAACATAAATCACCAATTACAACAATACAACACCAGTTAAAAACAAACAGGAATTCATTGTTCTTGAAAGCATCAAAAGACGAACCAGGCTTCTCAAACTCCTTAAGTTGCGTCTTCAACACTCGAATCGATTCCCAATCCCTAGATTTACCCTCACCCTCGCCCTTTCACTCCTCTGAGGAACTCAACCTCCTCGTTCTCCTCTTTTCAAAATCCACAATCCCCTCCTCCTCCTCCTCCACCACCTCCTCTGCTGACACAATCGCATTCTTAATCGCAGAAAGGTTGATTCAAATCTACGTCCTAGGGTGCCACTTCTCTAGAACCTTCTTGCTGAAGTTGAGGGACGAGTACGCCCTCCAAATCTCCGATGGCTTGGGGTGTAGGCATGGAGAACAACGGCGTGGCAGAATTGAAGAAGTTCTTGAGGTCAAGGTTAAATGACATTGCTACGTCCTTGAACAAGTTTGCTCGGTCCTGCATCAGATGAAGATCCGCGTTCACCAAGTCACAATCCTCACGCCAAGCTTTTGAGATGAACGAGAACGCATTCGACGAGGTTGGAGTTTGCAGGTGCATCACCATGGCAAAAGTCGAACGACGCTGGTGTGTGTGTGTGTGTGTGAGCTTGTTTTGGAGAATGAGTGCAATGCGGAAGAAGAAGAATAATGATGTGGTGTGTGTTTGTTTTGAATGAATGTGTTAACCTAACACAGCAAATTCTGGATTTTCAAAGACGATTATACGAAAATTATCTTTGAACACTTGTTTTCGAATGCAGTTTTATGAAAATTTTCTTTGAACAAGTTCTGGATTTTCAAAGACGGTTTTTAGAAAATCGTCTTTAACATTTGTTTTCGAAGACAATTTTTTGAAAAATCATCTTTGAACACTTGTTTTCAAAGACAATTTTGTAAAATTCGTCTTTAAACACTTGTTTTCAAAAAAGACAATTTTCCAAAAATCATCTTAAAAAGTTGAATTTAATTTCAAAAATGTCACCGCTTATTATTTTACATTGATTTTTCAACCATCGACTTAGATTCAACGATGTTAAAACATGTTTTTTTAGTAGTGTAAAGACTAATAAAGTCATTGATTACAAATACAATTGGATATAACTTTTCAAATAGTATTAACATATTACAAATGAAAAATAAATAATTCTCAAATATTTTTATCTAAAACAATACAATCATCTCAACAATAAAGGCTATACAAAAAGTTTGAAAAAAAAAAGCTTAAAACAATTCATCGGCAAGCCCTACAATAAGTAGAGTTGTCCTTGCTTGAAATTAAGTTCACCACTCATGTATTGATTGTAGCTGAGTCGACTTTGGAGACCACTATATGAGAAGACAACTAAACAATATTTATAAATAATCAGTGTAATTTTAGTCTCCATTAACAAAATCATTTTCATTGACGGAACTAATAATGGAACTCCTACCAATAAATAAAGGACAAAATTTTCGGACATTATTGATTTACAATTAAGTTTATAATTAAACATTAAATATATGCTACATGATCATATTGTTCAACATATATATATGTATACAGTGTTACACCTCTAAAAACATTTACAATGCATACTTATTTATTAAGTTGTTTAAGAGCTTTTAGGTGAGTTCTACACTCTACTTCAAACTTAACAGTTATTTTTTTTCTGATAATATTAAATGAGTTGTTTAAATAGATATTTTTTAAACGATGTTACTTAGAGAAACAACATATTAATCTTAGTAAGCACTAAGAGTGTTTGAGATCGCATAAGAGATATAAAAGTTAGGTTTACTCCATAGATTGTCTCTATCTTTCTACTCTCTTGCTGGATTTCTTGCATCTTGCAACGTTGCAGCCTAAGTGAGAAAACCACTACTACAAAAGCGTTTTTTTAAGACGGTTGTTTTATCGATACAAAGACGGTTGACCGTCTTTGTATCAAACGTCTTTGAAAGGTAAGGCTTTCAAAGACGGCTATTGAACCGCCTTCGTAGGCAAGGATTCTAAGACGGTTGCTCCAGAAAACCGTCTTAGAAGCCTTCAAAAAAAAAAGAAAAACATGAAATCTAAGACGGTTTTGGCCAAAACCGTCTTAGAATGTCACAATTCTAAGACGGTTTTCAAAAGAACCATCTTAGAAATATTTTTTTTTAAAATAAAATAAATTTAAACTAAGACGGTTTTTCATAGAACCGTCTTAGTTAAACATGTTTTTTTTAAAAGAAATTAAATAAATTTAAACTAAGGACGATTTTTCCAAATAATCATCTTACTTTAATTTTTTGTTTAATTTTTTAAGGAATATTTTTTCTTTTCAATAATCAATTATTGTTTTAAAAAATTTTAACTATTAAATAAAAACGAGGTTATTTTTATAAATAAAAAAAGTTAGTTAAGTACATAAAACTTCAATTAATTGGGTAAAACAAATAAAATAATTTCACATGAATAATTTCTAAAGCTAGCAAGTAAAATAATTTATTTGGTTAATTTTCTAAAAAAATACCATTTGTATTTTTTAAATAAATTAAATAACAAAAAATAAAAATATGCATATCAAGCAAGAAGTTACCTTATCTGACAAATACGTTCCAAGTAAAGAACCCCTAAGTACAACTAACTGCAACATGTAAAAGATACATTGAGAATGATTGGTTTTTCCATTATGCATGATTTAATCAATATATGAAAGGATGTAAATACATTTGTTGAAGCTATTGAGATATATTTTTCACACAAATCCCAAGCTGCCATGGTGTAACTAGTGCAATATTCATTTTTATCAAACAGCTCAGCTACCCCCAAGTTTCAAACATTACCCTATACCATTTCACAGCTCAAAGTAGAATCAATTATCGAGAGGTTTGAAGAAGAGAAAAAATATTGCATAAAAAAAAGAGAAAAAGTAACTAACTAATTAACAAAGAAAGGAGAAGCCAAATCACGAGATTAAACTTACCTTTACACCATCAAGTGTACATTTCTTCTTCATCTCCTCTCCAAATTTGTCCTTTCCTACGCAACCAATGTAACTTGTGGCACCTGGTGCTTGAAGCATCCACTGTTATGAGGTGAAGGCAAATGATTAACTAGACTCAGCTTATAACATAAAAGAAAGTGCATACCATTGTTAAGAGCTAAATATATTCACTGAATTTTGTCTATGATGGTGACTTAAGAACCTGACCCATAAATCCAATTCTCTATCTCCACCACATGCTCAATAACATTAAAGATAACAATTTGTTGAGATTAAATTAAATCTTATAATATCCATTTCTCTTCCATATTCACCTCATCTTATGCAACAATGCAATACACTTCTAGGCACCATTTAACTTTTTCTTATCCAAGTTTTCATGTATTCCATAAAACAAATAAATAAAACCTGAGAACCAGGAGTTTACCTTTTCCCATAATTTTTTCTTTTGAATAAACTACCAAATTTGTACTTTGAGGTTGGAAGCATATCAATAAGTTCTTGGGAAAGACCTTCTCTTTGAGTCGCAACTGGCTCCCCCAGGTCCAGTAGTTCCTGTAACTTACAAAATATCATTGGCTATTGATCCTCGTGATTTCTAATGCTACTTCTATTCAACAACCAATAAAACCGAGAAATCAAAATAGAATAATACAAATTGGCACCAAGTTCAATGATGCCTAACTTGAATCATCAAAATAAATTAGCAACATTTTCATAACAGCTATTTTATGTTTCTAAATCTTGAAGGCAACATCCTTTTATTTTAAAAGGATGAACTTACTCAAGCATTTTTGACAAGAGGTCATATGCAGGACTTTTTTGAGATAGGTGCACATAACTATAGAGGCTAGCATTGTCATTGTTTGCAAACAGAAGTAAAACATGATTTATGATTAGATAATAACAATACAAATTATTTTTATATTATTAGTGTGTAGATATTAAAATCATGATATTGTATATCATGAAAGTAAAAAGAATGATTATATCTATAATATAATCAAGCATCAATTCTTTAACACTAAGCATACTATTTACTAATCAAAATTAAAAATACATTTAATAGAAAGTAGGAAGAATTTTTTTATTATGTAGTAGTTTTTCTGTGTATTCACAACCCTGATCATAGGCCTGATGATCAACATCTCAAAATTAAGAAACATATAACAGACAAGAGACACGGGAAATACAAAATGGATAAACACCTCAATAAGAGGATACTGGCCAACAATGGAAAACACTTCCTCTGCCAATTTTCTTAAGATCTTTGCCCTGGGATCATAGTTTTTGTACACTCGATGTCCAAAACCAGAGAGCTTTGGTTTCCTAGAGGAAAAATGCAGGTCAAAAACAACACTAATGCAAATAAAGTGGACATTAAAGAGAAAAACACTATCATAAAAAGAAAAAAGATGAAACATTGCATAGAAATCAAAGTTTGGAATCAAAAAATAAAAATTTGTTATATATGACTATAAGGAAACTATAGATTAAATAAAAAAATATAAGTATATAACTATATTAGAAAATCTAGCAAAACATAAACTACTTCAAAGTTCAAAGCATTAAGGATAAGCATTGGAATAGTGAATCCAAAAGAAGACACTTCACCCAATTACCTCAAAGCTCCTTCCTTCACTATATGTTTCATGTAAATGTTACTGCATAAGCAAGAACTTAGTTAAAATTAGTGATTTCAAGAAAAGATGCATAATAAGCTCATGAAAATGAATGTTAGTTGTACAACAAATTATGATCATGAAAATTAAAATTGAATATAGAATTACATGTTTAAGAAGTTAGTTAAATTTTTAAAGTTATTTTACATTTTTAAACATAAAAGAGAACTTTATAGTAATTGAAGGAATATCCAATCTGTCATAGTAGACAATTGACCATTGAAGATTATTTTATGTCTGATGTCAAAAGTTTGAAAATTGTACTATTATTTTAAATTTAAAGGTGTGTAGGAATTAAGAGCTACCTTGAACTCCTTATGAAAAGCAACACGGGTAAAAAAAGCATGATATATGACAAATATCTCTCTATCAATAGTTATGGGATGTTATATCCAAACTATGGATAATTCTCGCTACTGATTTGGAAATTGAAAAGCATGATTTCCTTCTAATATAGAAGCCTAGATACATTAAAATATGTTTTGTTAGATCAATAGAGACTAAGCCCATGTTTGGTAACTGATTCAGTGTCTAAGAAAGCTGGTAAAATACAACAATTGTTTCTTAAAAAAAAAGTAACTCTAAACATGCACTCAACTGGGGAAAAAGGCAAAACCTAGAGGATAGTACTCCTTTGATCTTCTTCTGAGCTCATTAAGCTCCTACTCAAGCTCTAAGTCAAGGAAGAGAATTTTTTTACTGGTTGGAACACTTCTCCCAGGTGGAAGTTCTCCCCGCTGCCAAGAGAAAAACAAAAATAAATAAAATCGCAATTAATCTTAAGATTGCAAAAGAAGTCTGGGATAAGTTGAAGGAGGAACTCCAACAGAGGAAAGAACAAAAACAATGTAGGTTGTGAACTTGAGAAGAAAGTTTAATGCATTGAAAATGCCAGATTCAAACTTATGGAATCTCAAATTCAAGTTGAGTATATCTCAGCTTCAATAACAACAAATCAAGTCATTTGGCTAAGAAAAATGATATCAAATGTTGGCAAAATTCAAGGTGCAATGACTGTCATTTGGTTGGCCAATAAATCAATCATTTGTTATAACAAAAGAATCATATTCACCATGGAAGGATTAAGCGCATCAAAGTGAAATATCATGTATTTAGAGAAGCTAGGAAGTAAAAGGAAATGAGCTTGGAGCAATGCAATTCAGAAAATCAGATTGCAGACATTATGATGACAAAAGCCTAGTTTCTTCTAACAACATTTCTGCATCATTGCTTTGCTTTGTTGTTCAGTCTAATAGCTTTGATGTTCAATCTAATAGTTATCAATATTCAATCTTATAACAAGAATAACAAGAGCAATTTTGTCTCACAAAGATTTTCCTTCCTTTTTCAAGGCAATTTAACAATAACTACAATCAAGAGTTTATTTTTCTTTTTTGAATAAAAGTAAAAGGCTTAAGATATAACAAAAAAAGATAAGGTCAATAAACTGGTTTTGTAGCACTATATTGTAGCTACTGCTAGTTAACATACAAGAAACTATGCTCTTTATTCATTGATTTAGAATTCTTACCTTTCACCAAGGAGATTAATGATGCATCTGTCATGTCACCAAAACCATCTAATGAGTGAGGAAGCACTTCCTCTGGCTTCTGATTAATTTGACTCACTTTTGTATGCTCCTCCATCTAGTTATTCTCATATTGTTCTGACTTCAGGTCTACAACACCAGGTGAATTCATTGATTTTCATGGTAATTGGAGAATTGACTCTAGAAACTTGCTATGCCTAGTGTGTGAGAAGTGGGTTCCTTGATAAATATGAATATTCTAAAGGATCATTAAAGTCTCATCATGCTTATGGCCTTAAGAGATATAATATTAATTAAGTGTTTAAGAAAGAAGAAGAAATGGCATATTTGATACCAACCATAAATCGTATTTATTTGAAATTTTTCATGGAAACAAGGTAGTACAGTAATGATGTAGTAAGCAGTTACCACTGCAATAAAAATAGAAAGAAAAAAATGAACTAAATTTTCTGAAATTATCATAATATCGTATCAAAGTTATCAGTCATTATTCTTATTTCAAAAATTTCATGGAAACAATAAAGAAACATAAAGGTAAAAAAATGAAGAAAGATAAATTAATTAAAACTGACTTAGAATTACTTTTTACAAAATAAATTTTAGAAATTAAGGTCTTTAAATGTAAGAAATAAATGGGAAGCACTAAGAAAGGAAAGGATATTTTATCAAACAAAAATCAGAATGGAAGCAAAATAAAATTTCACTTAAAAACATGGTGATAGTCAATAGGTGAGGGTAAACTCGCCAAAGAAACAAGTGCAAAGGAGCCACAGAATTTAATAATGGCAAAATATAAACAAGATGTAATGACAATTTATCTTAAATTGTTATATAGTTATTTATCATTGCTATACCAACCCATAAAGACAGTTTATTATCCGAAAATATACTCATTAAACCTTACACGGTTATTTAGAGTGCTTCAACGCCATCACTTGCTCTTATGCTTTTCACGAGCTTGCAACAATTCTTGCCTAAAATGCAATAAAAAATTATGGTAGAGTGAAGCAATTCAGGTCAACACTATGCATGGATAATGTTTTAGAGGTCATATTCTGACCCAATTGTAAAGACAGCTTCAAGTAAATTACCAGGGATCAACCATTACAAGGTCCATGTCTTCAATACCCCTTTTCTTCATAGCCTCAATAAATGGGGGAAAACTTTTGACAACAGCCTCACATTCTGCATATTCCACATCATCCTGAAGATAGAGGGAATTGAGGATTGCAACAGCTTAACAAAACTCCACATTTTTTATTATCTTTCATAACAAAGCTTGGGCAACCAATTTCAGATTTAGATTTTACCAATATACTAAACCAATCATTATTATTTCCTAAACAATCCTAAACAATTGTAGGGGAGAATAAATAAAGCTAACACATTAGTGATTTTGAAGACATGCTTTGTCAGATAACATTGTATAATAGGGTTTGAGTGCCAAAATATATTGATTCTAATTATAATTGCGTGAGTTTGATCTACAACAATGTATTTATCACTTTTTCATTCACTCATTGCCTTTTTCCATTTTTTCGAAAGATTTGTTTTTCATGCCTATTTTTTGATACCATATAACAGAGAAATTGATAACTCCAAAGCTACTTTGTTATTGCCAAAGAGATTTACTCAACCACAAATCAAATAACTCTACTCCAGTTAAAGAAATCTGTGCACACAAGTAAATATTCTCAAAACATGAGAACACACAAGATTTGAGTAAGCATACCTTGTATTCTCTAGAACCAGAAGTAATTAAAGCAAGCATACATAAGGTAAAGAGAAAAAACCAAGGTTTTCTTCAACTTTATTGCTTAATATCCATGTGAATGCTAGTTGTTTTTACATACATTTTGAGGAACCACGACAAGTAGTTTTTCTAAAGACACAACTTCTGATGGTATTACACCATCCTCCTCCCTGCAGTAAGGTTTAACCAAGCAAGACAAGTACTTAAAGAGGTATACAATATAATAACATGCCTATAAATTATCACAGTTGCATACATATTTCAAACTTTAAGAAATTGTAAAATCTTGAAAGTATTTTTAATTTCTTATTGAGACTCAATGTCAAAACACTTGGATATTCTTTTACATACCTCCAATTGATGAGCCAACTATTTGCCCCAGAACCAATAGAGCCACAGTACCAATGACCAACTTTCTAGCCTCAGGTTTTGCCTGCAATCAATTTCAAATGAAAAAAGCAATTTTAATGAATAAACTCTAATAATTTTTCAGATCATTTTTAGGAATGAATGCAGGTCATTTCAACTCATTCTATTTTCGGCAAATAATGTCAAGTTTCACACACACACACAAAAGAAAAAAAAAGGTGTCATAAAAAAGGGAGCAAGATACATGTAATGAGTCATCAAAAAAGATTTATAATCAAATCACCAATTTTCTAATCATGTAAGATTTACTACTGGACTATTGGCTGAGATATGCAAGCATCCCTATGTTCATATCAAGTTCACAACTCCATTAATTTTTATATTATTTGATATGAACACTTCTTAGTGTTTTGCCTACCTCTCAGTTCCAAAATTCTAGTACTTGTTGTAAAGTAGGTAGCTTTAGATTTGAATTCAGCATTCATTAGCTTTAGATTCCAAAATTTGCCTACCTCCTTGGCCCATATTTGGCCGCATGGCATGGATAGAATCACTAAGCAAGGTGACATGGCCCTTTCCCCATGTAAATGTTGGTGTCCTGTCATATATGTCTCGTCGAAGAATTGCCTCTTCTTTTGTGGCATGTATTAAATCAATTGTGTTATCACACCTACCCTCGAATATCTTAAGCAATCTTCCCTTTTTCCTGCCATGTAGAAAGAATTCAAGAGTTAGATATGATAAAGATAGACAATCATGAAATAATAAAGATATGTTTCCTCTTTTTTTTCTCACCAAATTTCTATATTTCCAGCGCTACAAATATTGTTTTCAACCAAAGTTGGACCATCAAACTTTTGTTAGTACTTTTATTAGTTCAATTACCAGTGTGGAGTCCTAAGAACTTACAATACTTTACAATTATTCTTTAATAATTTTATCTATTTTAGAGTGTATTCTTTATGGTAAGTTGCTACGAATACAACTCTTTTTATTCCTAATAATACTCTTTATTGTAAAGAGTATGTTGTTAGCATTTTTCATTCAAATATTATGCCTTGTTTATAAGAGGAGCACCAAGAATACTTAACATCTGTAGAGGCTATGATCTGAAAAACCATTTCTTTCATGTTTACACAACAAGAAAAAGGGGGAAACAAAAGAACCATTCTCTATTTAACCACATGTATGCTCTATTAGAATTTTACGATTTGCAATTCAAATCTACGATTCAACACAATTTGACATATTTCTTTGTGAACCTCAGTTCAATAATTTTATCTAAGGAAAGGAAAATTCTTAAATCTTATCTTAGTCTTCTACTGCTTTAGTGATATGCTTTACTTTTGCTACTTCTTCAATTTCCCTTGAATCACCTGTTAAAATGGCAATTAGTATCTTCAACCATTGCAGTTCAAACTACATTTATTGAATAGTAGCAGCCAAAGAGATAGACAAAGAACTGAGCAACTGCATGTTTTTAGAAGACCAAAGAAAAGGCTTACCCAAAGTTTCCATCTCTTTCATGCAATGGTTGTGGTGGTGCTGTTCGTCATCGCCGCTCACGACAGAGGAGCCAGAAGCCACCACCAATCCCCTTAGGCTTACATTCATGCTGAGACTCGACCCTCCTGAGAATGCAATCTCCAAACCCAGTAGAGATTCTCTCTCGAAGTCCCTAGAGAAGCTTCTACTGCCACCATCGGAGATCTCAAAAGCTTGTGCTTAAAAGAAGAAGCAGCGATTGTCCTAGATTTGAAGCTTTCGTCAGAGCCATTGTCGTTCTTCCCATCGACGACACCGCCTTCGAGGAGGACAACCTCTACAGCGCGAGGTCGAGTTCCCGGCGTAAGAAGAGACGCTCTAGCGACCCACCACCAAGTTCCAATTCGCGACGTGACCCACCACCCACCACCATCCCTAACGTCACTCTAGTGCAACCCCAACCAATATCCAACCGCGTCGTCGTGACCATCAGTTGCGGATTTAGCTTTGGTTTTCTCACAAAGGTTATTGGGACAGAATCAAAGAAGAAAGGGAGTCGGAGTGTAAGATGGAGCGTGAGAGGCAGAGTGAGAAAAGAGAATATCATTTTATGAAAAATCGTCTTTGTTGAAAATCACTTGTTTACAAAATTGTCACCGCAAGCCTATCTAAGACGGTTTTTTTAAAACCGTCCTCAGATGTGCGTAAAAAAAAACTACTTTTGTAGTAGTGTTTAAGACGGTTATGAGAAAACCGTTTTAGTATACTTGATTTCTAAGATGATTTTAACAAAACCGTCTTTGAGCACTCATTATCGAAGACGGTTATTACAAAACCGTCGTTGTACATCTCCTATTATTTATAAAATTGTCACCGCCTAATATTCTAAGACGTTTTTTTAGGAACCGTCTTAGAAGGTGCATCGTAAAAAAAAAAAATTATAGACATGGGGAATAATGTATAACTGGGGAATTTTAAGGAGCTAAAAGGTTAAAATAATTTGGCAACATTTGAACTAAACTTATTGATTTTTCTGATTTTGTCCAATAGGAAGGTGTAAAATACATTATGTAATACTACTAAAAATCTAAACTAGTATCAATGCGACAATTTGCGGATTGGAAATCAATCGCTATGTGATTACCTTGAAATGTGTGACAATAGTGTGTGCCTAACCAGTAATCACTCAGTCTCACCTTGTTGGGATTTATTTTAAAAAGTTATTTTTATCATAAAAAGTTACTCGTCGTATTCCTTATGATTTGTTTGGTCACAATAAGAAAATGCATGAAAAAAATAGAAAAGAACAGAAAAACAGAATAAACTATTTTACATGTATTTGGTTGAAAACAAAAAATAAAGAAATCTCAATATTTTTTCTTGTTTAATTTACAATAGAGTATTTAAACGAATCATATTTAAGGCATGAAGAATCAATTAAGGCTGGTATCTCATTAATTGCTAAGTGAAAAGGTTAGAAAACAACTTAGCCTATACAAAGAGTGAATTTTATAATTCAGAGTAAGTTGAATTGGAATAGAATGAGTTTTTTCTTTTTGTGAAAGCTTTCATTGATTTTAGGTATAAAAAAAATGGAATCTGATATATCTAGATAAAGTATTGTATGAGCTGAGTTTTAATTGAATGGATTACTTAGATTTTGGATTAAAAATCAATTAAGGTTTATTTTCTATTTTTTATGTATTTTTTTCTTATTTTCGTCTAGGTGACTTTTGATACGTTCTATGTTATTTTTCATGATTCTTAAGCTTCTTTTTTAGGCTTCTTATATCATTGTGATTGTTGGTGGGACTTATTGGATAATTATGAAGGTTAGTAGGAAGTACATACTTAGTGGAAATTCATTTCCTAGTGGAAAGATTAGAAGAAAGCTTAACCTATAAAAAGAGAGAATTTTATAATTCAAATTAAGTTGAATTAGAGTGAAATACAATATTTCTCTTTTTGTGAGATTCAATTCTTAGATAAATTTTAGCATATATATATATATATATATATATATATATATATATTAAACTTCCCTTGAAATTTTTAGAATCGTTAGATCAAAATTTTATCATGACAATAATAGTTGATTTGATTTTGTCCTCAATTTACCATTTTGCACCATCAAATTAAAACTTGAAATGTACAGTAATTGTTTATCTGATTTTTTCTTCACTTCAATATTTTGAGTTATCATATTGAAATATTTTGAGTTGTTCATCATATTTAAATTAATTTTATATATAATTTTGTATGTATTTTTCATCTCATATGCTATTATTATTATTATTATTATTATTATTATTATTATTATTCAAAACCTAAAGAAAATTTTTAAAATAAAAAATTTTATTTTAGTAAATTTCACTTGAAGTTTTTAGAATCGTTGGGTCGGAACTTGACAACAATCGCTAAACTGATTTTTCCCTCAATTTATCATTTTGAGCAATCAAATAGAAACTTAAAACTTGAAATGTATAACAACCACTAATCTGATTTTTTCCTTAGTTCAACATTTTGAACCATCAAATAGAAATTTAAAACTTGAAATATACAATAGTCATTATCTAATTTTACCTTCACTTTAATATTTTGAGCTATCAGATTGAAATATTTTGAGTTATTGATCATATTTAAATTAATTTTGTATACAACTTTGTATATATGTATTTTTCTCTCATGTGCTATTTATATTTTATTATTATTATTATTCTAAAATCTATAGAAAATTAATATTGTTTTTAAAATAAAAATAATTATTTACCTTTAGAATATTTACTTTTAGTAATTATTAATTTTATGATTATTTAATATGTATATTAATCATTTGTGCTAAGATATATTATTTAGACTTCTTAATAATTATATTATATATACTATCATCTGTGTCATTACTTTGAAAAAAATTAAATAAATATTATATCTACATAATTTTTACCTCAAGAAATTAAAAGAGACAATTACTTTTCCTTTAAAAAAATTAAATATTCAGCTATCTTTTACAAAGTTGTAATTAATATGGATTTCTACTTTCTTGGCCCGTTAGTGGAAAGGGTGCGGATAAAAACCAAATCCAACCCTTCTTCTATATTTTACAAAGATGCATAATAACTTCACTTAATAATTTGGAACTGCCAAATTTAATTTAAATCAATTACATACCAATTTTATTTTTGTTTTGAAACTGCAAATTTTATTGAAAATGAATTGTCAAAATAAGTCACCGGACCATACAACAAATAGAGCACAAACGTATCAGCCTGAATGTCTCCTTCAATCAAATTTTTTTATCTTCATAACAACCAAATAATAAATTAATGATATAAAATTTACCTCGCATCTTTTCACTACTAGTCCTTCTACTTCTTAATCTCATAATAGCAAATAATGTCTATTTCTAACTATGATTAAGATACAAAGGATACTTACAACAATCATCAAGAAGTAAAGACTAATTGCAAGAATACTATGAAGAAGTAAGCATTAACCTTAGTTTTTTTAGTTAATTCTCATTTTTTTTATATAAGATTTACTTTATTTTACTATTCGATCACTTCTATTCGGTAAAAAAATCATACATTTTACTTTTTGCATGCTTCCTTGTCATTACATGCAAGGAGATTGGAAGTTTTAATTCATCAATTATTCTCTTTTTAGGGATCAATTTTAGCATGTGTATTATTCCATTCTTTGTCTTTTTATTTGCTCATTGTTTTTTTTTTTTTTTAGCTTAATCTTTTTATATCTCATCTTGTTATTGCAGTTTAAGAAAATGAATCTCGCTCAACATATCCTACTTAATTAACTTGCAATAATGACACTTTTATACATATAAGAGATGAAGGTTTGTCATCCAATAAATTTGATGAAGCATGGGAAGAAAGGGAATCAGCATTACATAATTAACAATTAATCTATGTATTCTGTTATTATTATTATTATTATTATTATTATTATTATTATTATTATTATTATTATTATTATTATTATTATTATTATTATTATTATTATTATCATCTCCACATATGTAACTGTATGCATTTTTATCTTATCATTTCTCATTTTACAATTTTATTTTTTATGTTTTTATCATTACGGTTCAACTATTATATATATATATATATATATATATATATATATATATATTCTGGCTATATTATAAATAAACAGTGTATATATGTTTATTCTTTTTCATTTTCAACAACAAAAAATTAATAATTAAATTGATTTTTACTTTATATTTTCAAATTATAATAATATTATAGAAGATATTTAGAGTAGTAGTACAATAGTAATAGGTTCTGTAACACCCCGTATGCATATGATGTATTAACAATTATTTAATCAGATTTATGCAGTAAATAATTCAATTAAAAACCATAGAAACGATTTTAAAATCATATTTCTTAATTCATTATGTATGGTACATATCATCAAAGCATAAACGAATGCCACAAGACCACCACTAGCCTTTTTAATCTAGACAATCCAAAATAACATAAAGAACGACAGATGCATCACTAATATCTATACAGATATATCAGGAGAAGAAGTAACCACATATCTCAATATGATATAACATATATACATCATCTCAACCACCACTGTGGTGATACAAAAGAATAGACATCCATTATCATGATCTCACAGATCACATCCTCACATGAAAGCATATAAAACATGAAGAGTCTATACAACATAAACATAAACAGAGTCGATCATATGTGTACACACACATCTTCCCTCGCAGGGGTACAAAATACATCAAAACCAAAAAGGTAAGGAGCCACAAAGCTCTCAACACACTGCCAAGCAGCTACACAGAAACTGTCTCTACTAGGGCCTCCTGCCCTGAGACCTATCATCTCTGCCAAATGAATCACCTGCAAAAATATAATCCCCACACGGGATGAGATACAATCTCAGTAAGCTCAGGGCTTTAGAGGCTTCTCCTCTCCCCTGGCTCACTTCCATGATACACAACATCAAAGGCATCACAATCACTAGGCCTCCCGGCCCTCACAACAATACATAGCCATCATCTAGCTCTAATCTATATCTGCAATACTACACCCGCTACAAGATGCATCATCATCAGCATCTGGGACTCTCAGTCCCAAGTGTGAGACTGAAACTCACACCCGTGGCATCCCATCGAGAGCTACCCCTTTACACATGGATGCACGTATATGGCACCTCCGAGAATAGGCTTTAACCATGACGGGACCACCTATCTCTTGGTCTTAAGGGATCATCATCACCCTTTACGTGAGCAAACCAAACTAGGAGTTGCGTTCTACTCCTAGGGAGGTCCATATCTATCTAACTGGCCAGAAGATCTGTTCAACAGATAACCATCCACACAAGGCATAGAATCATGCATACATATCATCATGAGAAAACTGTAACAACCAATTCAATGCACATGCATCATGTATGCAACCATCACTCCCTCGGAGTATGGTAGAACATAGGCAGTGGGAAACATTCCCCAAAAGTGAAGAGGTTACCCGGCAAAGCAGTGCTCTGTAGTTCAACCCTAGAATGGTGGTCTATGCCACTGACACCCTCGGTGTCACGTCCTATACAAAGGCACACAAGCACAATCAATAATCAACCCAACCTTACAAGGCATTAAGTACAAAACAACGGTTCTCAACCGTTAAAATGAAAAGAAATGTCATTCCTTCCCATTTAAACTTCTTTGTCATCTATCTTAAGGTTATCCGAACTAACCAATTCAAAGGATTCCACACTATATAGGCCAAAACTCAACGTTTAACAACGTGGCTTAAATGGTTACTTCAACACAATTTCATTGTTTATATAGCCTCCTGAGCACATATAATACAAGCATTAAGGCTCATGCATGTCCTACAATCACCAATTTAACCAACATTGTTCCTACACATGCATTTCTCAGAGCCAAAAACCAAAGTCCATAAAATCAACATTTCAAAGCTAATCCTTCATCACAACAACCTTCTAAGCATACTTTTCTAAAGGACCCAACCCTAATTCTAGCTCTAACTCAAATGGGTCACTATTCACCTTAAGAACAAATTCACAAATCGATCGGTAAAACTTGAGTTTTTTACCTCTAAAACGACGAGAAAGGCTAGTGGACAACCTTTCCAAGCTTGAGTGCCCGTGAATCACCTCCTTTCCCCACCAAACTCAAGATTTGTGAAGTTCCCTAAAGAATGTGACTCTCCGTTTGAAGGATTTTAGGGAAAAGTGATGAAGGATTCTAGCTCATAGGGTGATTCCCTACAAGTTTCATGTTGAAAGGAAAGTGTTTTGGTCAAAGAAGGAGTGATATGGAGCTTCCCAAGCTCAACAATAGCGGAACAGGGCCAGAGGAAGAAGAAAGAGGGTTTTGGTCCCCAAAAATCGCATGAACGACCTTTTATAGTGGTCCTGTCAGAGGTCTCATGCTGATCTCGCCAAACTCGCGCTAACGGCGCCACATTCCTAAGAAAATTGGCTTCCTGGGGCACTTCTGGCGCTACTGGCGCCAACTCTCAATGCATCTGGCGCTAATGACACCATCCTGGCGCTATTGGCGCCAACTTCCAGTGAGAAATGACCTTCTGCTGTCATCTTACGTTATCAGCACCAGTTTCACGCTAACGACGCTAATCTCACACTAACGGTGCCAGATTCCAGCCGTCGCTAATTCCGTCACTAATACTTTTGCGACAGAATATTATAAATTTAAACTTCTCTTTCTTTCTTTTTCTTTTATTTATTTAAAGTTGGTTATTATAGGTTCACTTAAATGTGTTTCTGAATTATTTTCTCCAACATATAACACTTGAAAAAATAATAATAAGATTTATGAAAAAGCCACAGACGTAATTCATAGAATTGTTTTTTAAAATAATACATAATTCACAACACTAATTAAATTTAATATATAAATAATATATAATAATAATAATAATATATTATTATTATTATTATTATTATTATTATCTTTCTGAATTCAGTAAAAGCGAAAAAATAGTAACATATAAAAAAAATAAGATGTAATAATATTGAAAAAAAACTAAGACCATATAAATATGATTTCTTACATAAATAAATAATATTATTAATAATAATTAAATTAAATGATATAAATTCTAAAATATATAATAATTCTTATAGATAAATGATTTAAAAAAATAACAAGTTATGAAATTAAAATCAAAGAACAAGTGTAGCAATAATAATAATAATAATGATGATGATGATCATGATGATTTTATAAAGTACTTAATCACTACCATTATATAAAAAAATGAAAAATCATAATAAAATTTAACCTTAATATTTTTCAAGTTAAGATATGCTTAATTAAAAATATAATTAATTATCATCAAGTTTAATATAATTATATTTAATGTTATTAAATATTAAAATTAATAATTTTTATTTATTTACATATATTTAAAAATATTAAATAATATCTATAATTTAAATAAACGTGTGCGTTACACATATTTAAAATCTAGTTGATTATGTATTTTGCTCTCCAAATTTGGGCTTTGCTATTCTCGCTCAGACTGCTATTCCCACCTCTTACATTGTGAAAACTCAAAAATAGGCAAAAAAAAAAAAAGACACTCTTTGTGCTCCTTCTATTTTCCTACACCCCATGAAAACACTTTTTTTTTTAACTTTTGCTATAATCTACTCAAATTCAAATTAAAAAATATAATTTATATGATACTTAATTCGACTACTATTAAAAATATTTTTTAAAAAAATTAACATAAAAGAAATGTTTTTTAGTGAGTCAAAATATACAGTAAAATCATATTTATTATATGTATGTTTTAAAAATACATAATAAAAATACGATTATGCTATATATTTTGCTTCCCAGAAACACTAAATTAATTGACAATACAGTAAAATAATTATTATTTTAATACATTTCAAAAATATATAGTATTAATTTTGATGTATATCAATGAAATACTAAATAATTTTAAATTAGATAAGATTTATATATATATATATATAATGATGCATGATAAAAAAAAAGTCCGAATGACTTTTGTAAAATACTATAATATAAAATTTTGAATATTGTAAATATGATTTTAACTTAATTAAATTAATGTAACCAGTCACTATAAACCATTGAGGAGTTATTAGCCGGTGAGAAATAATTTAAATTTGCAATTTTAAATTTATAGTATATTATTTAGATTTTGAAAGAATCTTATCTTTAGGACTTGTTTACATTTAAAAATATTATATGCATATTAGAAATTTATTTTGTCTTAAGATTAAGTTATTAAATCTACACATAGAGGTTTTTAAGGTGAAAAGAATCATCTAACTTAGAGAAGGAATCACCTCATTAAATGAGAGAGGAAGGTCATGTGAAAGAATTTATTAAGTTTGTCCAAAAAATTTGTATTGAGATTTTATAGATATATAAATCTTTGCCATTGTTCAGCATTTTATAGGTGATTCTAGCTTATGAAAAGATAGATATGTTGAACTCCTTTCAAAACTTAGGTGTAAGACTTTAGCTGACTTTAGGTGGTATAAGGAAACCTTCCTCACTAGGGTCTTTACCAGATAAGACAGCCAAGAACCTTTTTGGAAAGAAAAATTTATTGCTGGTCTTCCAAAATCTTTAGGGGATAAGGTTAGGGATAAAATCCGTAGTCAGCACTCCAACAATGAGATCCCTTATAAGCAATTAAGTTATGGTAGGCTTATTGCTTACATCCATAAGGTAGCCTTAAAGATCTATCAAGATGATAAAATCCAGTATCAACTTGCCAAAGAAAAGGCTTAAAATCGTAGAGATTTGGGAAATTTCTGTGAACAATTTGGTCTTCCTTGCTCCAAGCCTAGGAAATCCAGAGAACCTAACCATAATCCTGATAGACAGAAACCCAAGAAATATGTTTATCATCGTCACAAGTCTGGAACTCCGCCTAGGAAGCTTAGGAAAGAATTTCAAACCAAACCTCCCTTTGATAAGGTCAATATTCCTAAGAAACTTGTAGTTTGTTGGAGGCAAGCCTAGCCATAAAAGTCAGTATTGCAGGCTTAAGAAAAAGTTTAGGAACCTCAACCTTGAACCTTCTGTTGAAGAACAGATTAATCAGCTCTTAGTAGAATCCTCCTTTGAAGAAGAATCTGATAAGGAGTCCTTTTTGAGGTCAATCTTCAAAAAATCCGAATCAAATTTAAGATGATGATTTGTCTTCAACTAATGAAGACTATGCTTCTTCCTCCCAAATCAATGTTCTTACCAGGGAGCAAGATCATCTTTTTGAGGTGATTAATTCAATTTCTGATCCTGAATAAAAGAAAAATCTTTTGTCAAAACTTAAACAATCTTTTAATGAAACATCTTCTTCTTCTAGATCAAACAATTTGTTAATTAATAACAAGTTTAATCTTAAAGATACTCTAAAGAAATTTGATAAGAGTGTTGTTAAACCCGTAACCCTCCATAATCTTCAGCATGAGGTTAATCAACTGAAAGCTGAAATCCGCCTGATTAAAGAACAATAAAATGTTCGTCAGAATATTTTGACTGCTCTTCAATTAGGTACTCAGATTGATGAGGAAGAATCTACTCAGAAGAATCAACCTTCTGATAATGATTCTCCAGATGATTCAGTTATTCCTCCCAAGATTTTTGAATTAATTAACTAGTTAACAATTCAAAAAATTTATATTAAGGTCAAAATTATTGTTGGAACCCTTATCCTTGAGACTGAAGCTCTGTTTGATACAGGGGCATATTCAAACTGCATTCAGGAAGAATTAATTCCAACCAAGTATTTTAAAAAAACTTCTGAACGGCTTAGCACCGCCAGTGGGTCTAAGCTTCGTGTCAATTTTAAACTTTCATATGCTTTTATTTAAAAGGATGAATTAAAAGTAAAAACTTCATTCCTCCTTGTCAAAAATCTTAAAAATATTGCGGTAATTTTAGGAACTCCATTTATTAAATCTATTTTTCCAATCAAAATTTCGAATAAAGGTATTTCTATTATTTATCTTGACAAAATCATTACTTTCAAATTTCTAAAGACCCATATAATAAGATATTTCAATAAAGAAGAAATTTCTTATAAGAAAATTGATGATTTCCTTAATCAACCCGTTATTCATAATAAAATTAAGTCTTTGTCCAACCAAATCCAAAAATCTATTTGTGCTGACCTTCTAAATGCTTTTTGGCAAAGGAAACAACATATTGTTGATCTTCCTTATGAAAAGGACTTTAATGATCGACAAATTCCCACCAAGGCTCAACCCATCTAGATGAGTCAAGAACTCCTTCCTCATTGCCAGAAGGAAATTCAAGACCTTCTGCAAAAGGGATTAATCAGGAAAAGCAAAAGTCTTTGGTCTTGTTATGCTTTTTATGTCAATAAACCAGTTGAAATCGAGCATGGATCTCCTCATTTTGTTATCAATTACAAGCCCCTTAATCAAGCCCTTCAATGGACCCTTTCCCTAATCCCAACAAGAAGGATCTTCTTAATCGCTTGTTTTTTGCTAAAATATTTTCTACATTTGACATGAAGTATGGATTTGGCAAATTCAAATCAATGAAAGGGATTGCTACAAAACAACCTTCACTGTCCCTTTTGGACAATATGAATGGAGAGTCATGCCTTTCGGATTAAAAGATGCCCCTTTAGAATTTCAAAAAATTATGAATGACATTTTTAATCCTTACTCTTACTTCATCATTGTCTACATTGATTATGTTCTTGTGTTTTCTCAATTAGTTGATCAACATTTTAAACACATTAACATTTTTATCCAGGTAATCAAGAAAAATGGTCTTGCTTTATCTAAAACTAAAATCAATCTTTTTCAAACTAAAATTTGTTTTCTTGGACACAATATCTACCAAGGAACTATCACTCCCATTAATCGTACAATTGACTTTGCAAACAAATTTCCTGATCAGATCATTGAGAAGACCCAACTTCAGCATTTTTTTGGTTGTTTAAACTACGTCGCTGACCTCTTTCCTCAACTGAGTAATCTTGCTAAACCTCTCTATGATCGTCTCAAAAAGATACTCCTTCCGTGGACTGATGTTCACACTAATCTTGTCAAACAAATTAAATCCAAGGTCCAAAACCTTCCCTGTCTTTACCTCCCCAATCCTTCAACCAAAAAGATTGTTGAAACCGATGCCTCTGACATTGTTTATGGTGGTATTCTCAAACAATATGTCAAAACATTGGAATTTTGCTCAGCAAAATTATTCAACTGTTAAAAAACAAGTTTTAGCAATTGTTTTATGCATTTCAAAATTTCAATTTGATTTACTTAATCAAAGGTTTTTAGTTCACGTTGATTGTAAATATGCTAAAGAGATTTTACAAAAGGATGTTAAAAACCTTGCATCAAAACAAATTTTTGTCAGATGGCAAGCAATTTTAAGTATCTTTGATTTTGAAATTGAATTCCTCAAAGGTACCTTAAACTCTCTACCTGATTATCTTACTCGTGAATATTTACAGGGGAGAAACTAGTGATTGCCAAATGCCAGACTCAATTAAATCTTCCTCTTCACGAGGAAGAGGGAGAGGCAGGAGCACCAAACCCTGACTAGCCATCGCTCGTTTAATCACCCACACAGGGTCAAAATCTTCATCCAAACTGGAAGAAGATTCCAAAAACAAATCTAAATCTGGGTCATCTACCCGGTTACCTCAATCCCTTATCGAGTCTTCTACTCAAAAACCTAAACCTCAATCTCAAACAAAGGTGGATTACGCCATGCCCATCCAAACCCTTTTGGCCCTCCAAGAACAAGGTTTAACCCACCTTCCAAAAGGCCATCCCCTCTAAATCATGGGTTAACATTGCTTCAGAAGAAGAAGAAAATGAAAGCTTAGCAACCACGATCAAAAACCTAAAAGAAAGCCCTTTGATCCTTCATCAACCAAAAGGCAAAGCCATTGTTCAGCAACCTAAATCTCAAACCCATTACATCTCACAAAACAAGTATCGGGATGTTATTCATATGGAACCTGAATTTTGGGATCCTAAACCCAACAAAGTTCCCCAGAAAATCTTCCCTAAAGACTTTCAGGGTAATCAATTTCATTATATGCCAATCACTTATTCAACTCTACAAATCCTTAAGGTTTTAACACCTAGAGAATTTGGAGATTTTAATAAAATCAAAACATTTTCTCAAAATTATAATACCATTGGTTTTTCTTATTGGAATTATCAAACGGCCTGGTATAATGTCTTTCATATTCAAATTAAAGACTTTATGCATTCTTGGCTTATTTATTTTAAACAAAACGTCCAGTATAAGTTTCCTCAGTGGTTTGTGTAGTGGTGGAATTTTTATGGACCAATGCTTGAGATACTTCCTTCTGAGGTAGTATCAGGCTTAACCACATTTACTAAGAAGTTTGAGCATCTTGATGATCCCTTCCCAGTGGATCTACACTTCTTCAGTAAGTTATCTCTCGCCTGGATATTTCAATGACGCTATGCTTTTGGCAATGTCTCTGTCAAAGAACAACTGCCAATGCTCAAGAGGCAAGCTCTTGTCAAATGGTGGTCACAATTTGATCACTCCATAGCTCATCTTGACCAGGTATCGCTTTGGTTCAAACAACATCCAAAACTTTCCAAAGCGGCAGACCCTGAAACATGCAAGTTCCTCAATAAAAGATCAGCCGCTCTAGCAACCTTAGCTTCATCTACCTCAAAGGAGAAGTTCAAAGAGAAGATGGAGATGATCTTCAATCTTTTGGAGAAGGAGAATGAAGAGCGTGTTCCTCATCCAAGAAGCCTGTTGAAGAACTAGCTGAAGCCTTCTCTCAATCATCCGACGACTTCTACCAGAATGAAGACGAAATGTTTTGGAACCAATCTAGTAGAAGACTGATGTCAGCATCACATCATCTATTCCTGCGGCAGACTACTGTGCAAAACTGTTCACTGTAACGATAGGTTTTCCGATTTTGTTTATCGGAACTGTAGACACCGAATTTTTTTTGCCTTTATAAGGGTTGCGTCCCTTAAATCTTAGGATAAGTTTTTTCTTTCAGAGAGTTCTTCTTAGGTATACCTCTGAGTTCAATCCTTTGTAATCTTTTTGAGAAATAAAATTTATTTTTCTTATTTTCATGTCTTATGCATAACTTTATTCTGCAATTGAATTCTTTTCTTCTCATCTACTCCCTCTCATCCTGACGGCTTGCCGCGCTTGAAAGTTTACAGTTATATGCTTTAAATTTATATATATATATATATATATGTATATTTGCATTATTTCTGGTTCATCGCCATGTGAATTCCGTATTCTATTCCTGCTTTCCATTGATGCTTTGTCTGTCTTAGTCTCCTCTCCCCAGTCTCGCTTCCATCCTGTATGTGTATATATAAGAGATAGTCTGAAGTATCAAAAAAAATAGAAGAGATCAAATTATATTGATATAATTTTGATAAATATTACATTATTTTATAACTTTTAAATGAATAATATTTTCTTAAAACTCATCGTTGAATTGAATGTTCCTTATACATAAATCATATATGCAAAATTTCGTATTAATCTAAAATTATTTATTACCTCGTTCATATAAATTAAAATTTACATAATATAAACATTTCAAAGTATACTAAAATATGAATAATTTGATTATATTCATGTTGTTGTTCAATTTTGACAGAATTTGACACAAATCATCTTGGTTATATGTAGATATCAATAAAAATCACATTGTATATCAAGTTATAAAAATGATGTAATAGTTGTTAAAATTACACCATTGTAATTTTATATCCTCTCTCTCTCTCTCACACACACACACATATATACGGATAAGATTTGTTTACATCAGGTATAAAATGAATATTTTCACCAAATCTCAACCATTCAATCTTAATAATCTAAAGGCTAAATTGATTCACTTAAAAAAATTAAAATTCTAATTAATGAATAAGTCACAAGATATGATTTTTTTTATTTCTAATTTGTTAGAAATGATGAAGAATCAAGTTGAGGAAGATCATGAAGAATCAAGTTTAGGATGATCACAATTTTGATTTTACATTATCCACGTGGATATGGCGCTAAACGTGTGGGATGTTAGAATTAGATCTATGCTTTCGAACAGCTGGCGTGATCCGCGTGGGTATGGCGCGACCAGCGTGGGAGGTTCGAATATGGGGCGTGATCAGCGTGGCTATGGCGCGATCGGCGCGGGAGTTCGAATCAGGGGCCCACTCAAATTGATGGCATATGTATTTTGTTCAAAGCTTGGTTCAAGAAGTTATGACCTCTTATTCCTCATATAGGTTGATTAAGTCATGCATACATTCATTCATTAATTCATGATTAAGTCATATGGAATCATAAATCAATTGGTATGACATTAAGGCATTAAGATTTGCATAAAAAGTATTTTTCATTGTTTTAATCAATTACCAATATGATATAATCAATTAAAAGCATGTAAACAAAATTGCATATTGTCATATGAACACTTTAATCGATTACCAAAAATTCGTAATCGATTACATTAGTTTGACTATGTTAGAGTCGTTCTGTGATAATCGATTACTTCACGGAATAATTGATTATCTGTGTATCTGCATAATTTTCAGAAGCATTTTTATTTGTTTTAATCGATTACCAGATTATTGTAATCGATTAAATATGCATTGATGAGTTTTTCACACTTCCTGTAATAATCGATTATATGGGACATTAATCGATTACACTAGTGTATCAGAAAATCCTGACCTTTTAGAATAATCGATTACGAGATGCATTAATTGATTATTTGTTCTTGATATTTTTTTCCAGATTTCTGATGAACACTTTAATCGATTATTTTAGAATTTTAATCGATTACTTGAGTTAAAATAATCGATTACACTTACGGAATAATCGATTACAGGTAGTTAATTCTATTTTTTTATAAATAGAAGGAGCTCATTCTGTTTTGTAGAGTTCTGAATTTTCGAACAAGCCTTGTGAAAATCACTTTCTGAGCATTCTTAAGTCACCAAGGCACATTAGAAACAAAAACTAATAGTAGATTCAAGAATCATGAAGACTTTCATTTGTTGAGTCATTTACTTCATGTGAAGCTTGTATTGAAGCATTTTTGTCAAAAGATTTCATCAAGAAAGATCATGGCATTCATTCTCAGTCTGGTTTGATCATTTAATTTCGTTCATTGCACTAAGGATATTGAGGTGATATCTTTCTTGAATCAATTTCATTGTTGTTTTGATTAAAACTGTTTGTTTTGTTGTTGTTTGTTCATATAACAAATTGTAATCTTTAAAGCATTGCTAGATAGGTTTCTAGTGGTTAGAACAGAGAGGGGACATCTGGTTCTTAGATCTTTTGAAAAGTCTATAGGTTTAGATTTTGAATTTTACCTAGGGAGGGTAAGAGAGATCTTTGTTTGCTTGTAAAGATATTATAATTATTATAATGGAAACTCTAATCAAGACTGATTAGAAGTAAAACTGATGTAGCCTCTGGGGTTGAGAGGTGAACCAGTATAAATCGTATTGTTCTTGAAGTATTATGCTTGTTCATATCACAAGACTGGTTATAGTTCAAGAGTGGTCTGATTGAGATAAAAGTTGTTTTAAAAGTTAGATTTCTTAATTGGGTTCAGATACGATCCTTCTTTCAAAGACTTCCGCTGTAGTTAAAATTTGTTTTAAAATTTTAAAAACTCTGAGGAAAAAACCAATTCGCCCCCCCTCTTGGTTATTTGCATAAGTGTTCATTCTATTTTCATAATTTAATTAATTGATCAAAATTATTAATAATAATACCAAATAATATCTCTCATGATATATATATATATATATATCAATTCATTTATCTCATCAAATTGAATATACAATAAAATGATAAAGCCTAAACAATGACGAAGTAGAATGCAGATTGTGCACAAACAATATGCAACCTTGGCATTTATAAAAATGTTGCAGCGGTTAAGTATCCTATTACCCTCATAACTAGCATGTAGCACTGATTGTGTGAATCAATTAGCTTAGAGTTCTTCTGATTTAATCAAAAGTTTCGAGTTCGAACTCAAAAAGAAATGAATAAAGGAAATTTTTAATATAAAATAAAATAGCAAGAGTTTTGTGAGACATAGAAGTATATGGCAAGATACAGTATCATAGAATCAACTAAGTTGACCTTTTGACTAAAAGGAGGTAATTTTATTTGGAATTTAATTATCAAATGAGGGTGTTTTTTGAATTAATTTCCAAATGGAGGTAAGTCATACGTATCTTCACGACTTTGAAGTAAGAAGTCGTAAAAAAATTATGACTTATGCTTTTTTTTTAAAAATAAAGTTGTAAAATATTTATGAATTTTGGGATTTTATTTTATTTTTTGATTTTTTATGTAAAGACATAACTTTCTAACGACTTCAAAGTCATATCAAGTTTTTTCTAGAAATAAATTACTCTAGTCATTTTAAATTTTATGACTTCTCTATTATTGTTTTATTTAATATTTTGTATATTTTTGTTACTAATATTAAGGATTTTTTTTTAAATTAAAAAAATGGTGTAAACAAAGGACAAAATTAAATAAAGAAGTATTGCATATATATTTGTTTTTTAAGAAAAATATTAATAGTGAGATGATGTCCCACAACGAATTCTTCTTGATAAGTGTCATGATTTTTCATCTTATTGCACTTGATTTGTTGGTGGTTGTTGAACTCTTGTTTTACAACATCATCCTCCTTTTATTTTAGAATGATTACATGTAACTGTTTCTTGTTGTTGATGAACATCACCATCATGATGATCATCATCATTATCATCATCACCATCATCATTATTATTGTTATTATCATCATCTTCCTCCTCATCCTCTTGACCCATGTCATTCATTTAAGTAGGTAATGATGGACAACAACAAGAGCTCAATGGTGGTGGGTTGTATGCATATGACGGAGTTTTGAAAGTGATAGCAAACATTTGTGAGTGTCCTTCAAACACATTTAAGGTAGAAGGAACTTGAAATTAGTATTGAGGCATATATGATAAGACTTCCAGTGTTTGAAGACTTTGTTCACATCCTTGAGGCATATATCCAGAGAAGCCCGCTAATTGATAAAGAGATTGTGCATGTGATTGATGATGTTGGGGCATATATCCAGAAACATGCACTGGTGGTACATTGGGTTCAACATGTGATTGATGATGGTGATAAGTAGGATAATACTAAAAATTAAGAATTATCAAGTTAGAAATAATAATGAATAATAATAACATAATAATTTATGAAAATTCTTAAGTAAGCTTACAACCTCAATAGATGGTGTCCCCTTACGCGATATATATTGTCTAGTTTGATGTATATATCATTGAAGGTATTCAAAATTTTCATGGAAAATACCATGGTGAACTTCACCCTGAACAATATAATCATTCCAATGATTCTATTTATTAATCCATTGACAATGATGGTAAGGCCAAAACATATTTGTTCTCCCTCTCATATCTATATCGTGGAGTTCATCAAGGTTTGGTGCGTCATTTGGAATATTTTGTCGCATTCCAAATTATCTCATGACCATATATATTTCATGTCATTCCACAATTGCAAAACTTGAGAGGTACTTTGCACAAACAATCATAAATATCTCAACATTATTAATTTATTGTCTTATTTGAAGTGCCTCACAAGGTGTCCATACGAACTACAAGATATATATTATTATTGTGAAATACTTATTAATTAATAAGAGACACAAGAAATACTTAATATAAATAATAAAAAAATGAACATCATTCATATGTATTCTATCAAATATGATGTGTATAAGTCTGACTGTATGGGTGAGAATGTTTGTTTGACTCATTGACCAAGATCACCTTCGTGCAAGAGGAAATCCAAGTCCTTGTTATACTTCTTCGTCAAGTAGGTCATTGATGAGTCACTATTTACTCATCTTTCTGTACTCATTTTAATCCCTAATTTGTGTTTAATCATTTATTTTGCACTATTTCTCAATTAGGACTTAATTGGACCGATAATTCAGATTTTAATTAATTTGGATTATTTTAAGTTAATTATTTCAATTTTTATTTTCAGGGCAGTTTAATAATTAATTGGGCTTGAAATTAATTTATGGACTTGAAGATTAGTGCGCCACGTCAGCATCAGCTTAATATTTTCCATAATATAGATTTCGTTTTTATTTTATTTTATTTAGGCTTAATATTATCCATATTAGAATATGAATTTCGTTTTTATTTTATCTTATCTTTAGTGATTTTGGGCCAAAAATTATTAGGAAAAGGTCCATTCTTTTAGGTTAGGCAGTTACTATATATTTAGGGTTCTGTGCCCATGCAAAAACACACATAACAGAGGCTGCCAACAAACACAAGAGTATTTTCGTTTTAGGGTTTTTAAGGTTTAATTTCGTTTTCTGCTTTTTGCTTTCAGGTTCTTTTTTTTCGTTTTTGTTATTTCTATTTCAGATTACAATTGCGTTTTAATTCCAGTGTCGTTTTCGTTTTCTGTTTCATCTTTTAATTTCGTTTTCTATTTCATCTCGTTCAAGTGCATTCTGTTGTTATTTTCGTTTCCATTAATTAGGTTTTCGTTTCTGTTGAATTTCATTTAATGTTCAGTTTCGTTTCCATTCGTGTTTCTATTGCTGTTTTCAATTTAATGGAAGGCTAAATCCTAGGGTTGGACCCTAGGCCAGATTGCAGTCCCTTAATGGAGGTTCTCTATTTTTCAAATTCGTTTTCTGCTTGGTTCTTCCTTGTTGGGTTTCTGTTCTGTATTTTTCAAATTAGAGTCATGCTTAATGATTTTGATATTGATTGATTCAGTAATCTCAGTTTGCTTAATTCTGAGAGTTGTCCTGACGAGGTTCACGTTTGCTTAATTCGTGTAAGGAAGTTTTAGGTTAATCTTCGCTTAGTTGATTAGTCTGAACTACTGAGGATTAAGTTAGAACAAATTATCTTTCGTGAACCAAGGATATTAGAGGCGCAATCTGTTCTAAGGGTCTGACTTGTTTTTAATCACTGCATTTCAATTTTGAATTTCTGTTTTATTTTAATTATTTTCGCATTCTGCCAAAAAAACCCCCAACACGTTTTCAATCCCTTAAACATTGACAATTGATCCTTGAGAGACGACCTAGGAGTCACTTTCCTAGTACTACATTTAAAATCATATTAATTTGGTTGCGTACGACCGCGATCAAATTTTGGCGCCGTTGCCGGGGACCATTAGTTCTGTTTAAGGGTTCTGTTTTTGTGTGCGTGTGTTTTTGTTTTTGTTTTGTGTTCTGTTATTATTTAAAAAAAAATAAAAATAAAAATAAAAATAAAAAATAAAAAATTTTTCGAATTGGTACCTGTTACCTATATCAGTTTGGCTTGTTATAATTGTGCTTTAGATTTTTGTTTCTTGCATATTTGGTTTGTTGATCAATTTTGCAGGACCAATTTAGTGTCCTCAGCAAGCATTCTGCGCATACCAGGAAGCCGCGCATACCAGGACGCGACGCAACAGCACTGAATAGAGTGAACAATACCTATTTTTTCTGAATTACTTGTGATTTTTTTGTTTTGATAGTTAGACTTGTTATTTTTTCGTGAATTTTTGTGTGGTAACTTCTTTTAGGTTATATTTGTTAGGAAAAATACCAAAAGCATTTAAAGTACTACAGATTTTGAGTGGCAAAAAAAATTTGGGATTCATTTTTTGCCAAAACTTAAAACGGTCATAACTTTCAATCCGACCGTCAGAATTTGAAGTATTATATATGTTTTTGGGGTAGAAAAAAAAGATCTACCCAACCCAGGCTGTAATGCAGCCTGGCAACCGTTAGATTTTCAAAAAGAGGCCGTTTTCTATTTTATTTTTATTTTTGAAGTTTTATTTTCCTATTTTTCTATATTTCCTTAATCTGTTTTATTTAGTTATCCTTTGAATTAGGCTTTGAATTTTGGTGTGATGTCTTTTCATGATTTTAGGGTGATGTTCACAAAATTTTAGCTCATTTGGACTTCGTTTGAGTATAGCTCGAGTTTTACCTCTCTTTATGCTTGTCTGCCAATTGCTTGATCTGTTGCATATAGTGCATGACTAGAGGCAATCCAGGAGACTTACAACCCTTTGATCCTGAGATAGATAGGACCTACCATAGATTAATTAAGCATTCTAGGCAATTTTCCTTAGAG
>PYAF01003111.1:495601-524637 GCA_007407185.1 Glycine tomentella
TAGGACTTAATTGGACCGATAATTCAGATTTTAATTAATTTGGATTATTTTAAGTTAATTATTTCAATTTTTATTTTCAGGGCAGTTTAATAATTAATTGGGCTTGGAATTAATTTATGGACTTGAAGATTAGTGCGCCACGTCAGCATCAGCTTAATATTTTCCATAATATAGATTTCGTTTTTATTTTATTTTATTTAGGCTTAATATTATCCATATCAGAATATGGATTTCGTTTTTATTTTATCTTATCTTTAGTGATTTTGGGCCAAAAATTATTAGGAAAAGGTCCATTCTTTTAGGTTAGGCAGTTACTATATATTTAGGGTTCTGTGCCCATGCAAAAACACACATAACAGAGGCTGCCAACAAACACAAGAGTATTTTCGTTTTAGGGTTTTTAAGGTTTAATTTCGTTTTCTACTTTTTGCTTTCAGGTTCTTTTTTTTTCGTTTTTGTTATTTCTATTTCAGATTACAATTGCGTTTTAATTCCAGTGTCGTTTTCGTTTTCTGTTTCATCTTTTAATTTCGTTTTCTGTTTCATCTCGTTCAAGTGCATTCTGTTGTTATTTTCGTTTCCATTAATTAGGTTTTCGTTTCTGTTGAATTTCATTTAATGTTCAGTTTCGCGTCCATTCGTGTTTCTATTGCTGTTTTCAATTTAATGGAAGGCTAAATCCTAGGGTTGGACCCTAGGCCAGATTGCAGACCCTTAATGGAGGTTCTCTATTTTTCAAATTCGTTTTCTGCTTGGTTCTTCCTTGTTGGGTTTCTGTTCTGTATTTTTCAAATTAGAGTCATGCTTAATGATTTTGATATTGATTGATTCAGTGATCTCAGTTTGCTTAATTCTGAGAGTTGCCCTGACGAGGTTCACGTTTGCTTAATTCGTGTAAGGAAGTTTTAGGTTAATCTTCGCTTAGTTGATTAGTCTGAACTACTGAGGATTAAGTTAGAACAAATTATCTTTCGTGAACCAAGGATATTAGAGGCGCAATCTATTCTAAGGGTCTGACTTGTTTTTAATCACTGCATTTCAATTTCGAATTTCTGTTTTATTTTAATTATTTTCGCATTCTGCCCAAAAAACCCCCAACACGTTTTCAATCCCTTAAACATTGACAATTGATCCTTGAGAGACGACCTAGGAGTTACTTTCCTAGTACTACATTTAAAATCATATTAATTTGGTTGCGTACGACCGCGATCAGTCATCTATGCGTGGAGCAATGCATTTAATGTTGTCCTACGCCTATGATTGTAGCAACAACAAACATCCTCCGATATTAGTTTGTAAAGGCCTTATATGGCTTGATCTAGAGCTTGAAAAAGGAAAGTTAATATTGTTGCACCCCAACTATAATGACTTGCCTCTGTAAAATTTGCTAACAAAATGAGATACATAAAATGAATCCTTGTTCTTGATGTATCAGGAGTCAAACATCTGCCTATGAGCATCATGATATGAGCTCTAGCATGTTGTCCAATCACAACATCATCAGCATGAACAAGACGTTCTTGAAAACTTTGTTGCCACCACGTTAAATAAATCATTTTTCCTTTGATATGCTTATCAGGTGGAATGTCCCCTGATAAGGCCTAACAAGCAAGACGTACACCACTAGTATTAGCACCAGTTATAAGAAGTCTGTCAATCTTGAGGCCTAACTGCAAGGCGACATCTTCTAAAGTTATGGTTGCCTACCAATGTGGAAAATGAAATCTGTGTTTCGGGCCTCCAACGTTTAACCAATGCACTGCCCAAATGTTGGTTAATGTCAATTTTCCCAATAGTTATAAAATGACCAAAACCAGCTTCATTTATTAAGTTTTGCACATGATTATCTATCTAGTCCAAATGTGTAAACACCCACACAGAATTACACCTTGGATGACTCATTCTCTCTTCGCCTTCCCAGACTTCATTTGAAATATGATTGTGTTATAAGTGCAACAATGAGACATCAATAGCTCTAGGTTGTGCATATGCCATTGATTCAAAAATTAAACACAAGAGATTGCAAGAAGGATGAAAGAGGTGAGATTAGAGAAAGAGAAACAAGCTCCACTGCAAAAGAAGGATGAAAGAGGTGAGATGTGAGAAAGAAGGTCCTTTGGTAGTGAAAGAAGTAGCCTTTGGTATTGAAGTGATTCATTAACGTGAAGGAAAATAATGCATTTGTCATTTGATGAGAGGGAATCTCATGCCTTTGTGTTTACGCGAGAAAGAATCTTATGCCTTTAGTGTTGCACTTGATTGGACTCCACATAAATAATCTTGTGCCATATGGTAAGATGAACATGTAGGTTTGGTGTTGAATCATCTTTCTTGAACGTGTAGGTTTAGGGTTCTTAAACATGGTAAGTTATTCACGAGCTTGAACATTTAACATGGGAAAATTCTTCAAGGTGCATGATATCCATCTGATATCTATAGTCATTTCCAAACTTCATATCATGCAATCTAAGATTCTTTAACATGCTATATGTGTGCTTGGCAATATTCGCACATGAGTTTGGCAATGTTCTGCATGATGATTCGTGTTTTGCATGAGCTTGGCACGACTTTGAAGTTATGAAGAACAACACGACTTTGAAGTCGTAAAATACCATAATTAGTTCAAACAAAGAAGGAAAAAGTCATCAAATACCACAAGTCTTCAACTATACACTTATACGACTTTCAAAGTCGTGAAGGACTTTAGTGACTTTTAAGTCGTGAAACCTAAACAACTTTGGGCTCCATTATAAAACGATCCAACACTTGAGCTTGCAATACAATCTTCTCCATGCACATTTTCCATACAAGCCATTATTCATATTTTACAATCTTTGTGGTGTGTTTTTATTTAACATTAGATGTCCATAAATCATTCATGTTTTTACTGCTAAATTACACTTTTATTTGTTCACAGATGTCTAGTGAAGAACCTATAATAAGGGATAATGTTAGTGACTTTAGTGACAAGGCTCACGAGCACGAGGTTCATGAAAGGAGAACCAAGCAATCAAAGTCAATTCATATCATCTTCATATTTTGAAATTATTAATAGCCAATTCTCAGAAGATCTACAATTCTCAAATCCTTATCAAAATGGAGGGAGTGACAGTATAAATGTCTCCTATGATCTTTATGAAGGCATGACGTTTGAATCAAAACAAGCAATTGTCAATGCCATTAAGCAATTTTATTTTCTACATTCATTTAATTATGATGTAGAAGAGAACAAGAGTGACAATATGTTGTTAAGTGCATACATTATGGTAATGAATGTTAGTGAAGGGTGAGAGCATCCTTCAAAAAAATACACAGGAGGTGAGAGATAAAGAAAATAAATGGTATTCACACTTGCACAACTTCACTCATATCTCAAGATCATATTAGGGTAGACTCGTCTATAATTGCTCATAATATTGTTACTTAGTGAAGGCAAATCATGGTAGCCCGATCAAAACCTTGATTGCAGACATGCTACAATGCTTTGGTTGTATTGTGACATACAAAAAGGCATGGACAAAGTACTTGAAATTGCATTTGGAGGTTGGGAAGAATCATACAGTTACCTTCCTATATGGATGAAAGTTTCCTAACACTTTGTACTAGGTGCAATTGTTAGATACAAAACATCCAGTTTAATAGAGGATGGTGAGGATGACTCTTCTAAGGTGATTATTAATCATGTGTTTTGGGATTTTAAGCCATGCATCGAAGGCTTTCAATATTGCAAGCCGATTGCTCAAGTAGATGGCACATTTTTAACAAGAAAATACTGTGGTACTTTATTGTCTACTATTGCATAAGATGGTAATCAAAATATTTTCCCACTCACTTTTGCAATTGTTAAGAGCGAAAGCAAAGAAGCTTGGATGTGGTTCTTGCATTATTTGAGGAAATATGTCACACCTCAACCAAATTTGTGCATTATATCATAATAAGTTGGGTTGATTGGGACGGATGTAACTTTTGTGTACTGCATTTGCCAAATTGCATCAAATTTTATAAATAGTATAAAATTTTGACTTAGAAAAAAATTAATCAATATGGGTAAAGTTTTGAGCACTTCATGCTTCAAATAATTTATTTATTACATGTTTGACATATTTATGTACTCATTATGTTTTGTCTTTTGACATAGGATATGAATGAGGAAATCGTGATTTGAGGCACAGTTGTTTATAATACGATCAGAGTTTCAATAAGCAACGTATTGGTTAGAGAAAATTTCCAAGAGTAAATGGACTAAAGCCTATGATGAAGGGAAACAGTATGGGCATATGACTACCAACCTTGTCGAGTGTATTAAATCTGTTTTGAAAGGAGTCCAGGAATAGCCTATTATTGCCTTAGTCAAGAAAAAAAATTAATAAAATAAATGACTCATGTGTTACTAATGTGATGAAAATCATGAATATGATAAAGGAAGGACATAGGTACTCTGAAGAGATATATGTCATGATGCAAGAAAATCGATGTATTGCTAGTTCGCATTATGTTCGGATGTACATTCAAGAGACAGGGGAGTTTAAGGTTCAAGATATTGCGAATACCCGACTTTGGTGACGAGCAATGGCATGCATGTCAAATTGAACGAATGGTGGAGTGATTGTGGGGAATTTCAAGAACTTCGAATTCCGTATTTGCATGCAATTGTAGCATGTGTCTTGTGCAATTTAGAAAAATATGATGACTTTGTTGACCCTGTATACAATTTGGAAAACATTTACAAACTTTATTGGCATCAGTTTCATTCCCTTGGAAGCGAAGAAAAAATGGCCTCAATATTCAGGTCTATATTTTATGCCTGATTCTTCGAAGCGACGAGACACGACGGGAAGATCAACCACTAGTAATATACATAATGGACGAATCAATTCCAAATAAGTCCAAGAAATGCTCATTATATAAAAGTGAAGGACATAATCATAGTAATTGTTCATCCAAGCAAGTTGATACCTAATATTATATCTACTTTTCAATTTTTTTTTGTATTTAATTTGTATTGTTCAATTTATATTAATGTATTTAAGGATGTTTTAAAGATGATGAAGAATAATAAAGTTTTGGGACTCGATGACGTCCCTATTGAAGTGTGGAGAGGCTTGGGAGATGTGCAATAAAATGATTGACCAATCTTTTCAATAAGATTCTTCAAACAAATAAGATGCCTGATGCTTGAAGGAAAAATATGCTTGTGCCTATTTACAAAAACAAGGGAGATATCCAGATTTGTTCTAACTATAGAGGCATCAAGCTCATGAGCCATACTATGAGTTGTGGAAGAGAATTATTGAACATCGCCTAAGGAGGGAGACCAAAGTTTCCGTAAATCAATTTTGGATTTATGCCAGGAAGGTGTACTATTGAAGCTATTTACTTGATGCAACAATTAATGGAAAGGTATCGAGAAAAGAAGAAAGACTTACATATGGTATTCATAGATCTTTAGAAAGCATACGATAGGTCCCAAGAAAAGTCTTATGGTGGGCTCTTGAGAAAAAAAAGGTAGCATTAAAGTATGTTAATGCAATCAAGGATATGTATGATGGGGTTACTACATGTGTGAAAGCTTGTAATGGAACATCAAGGTATATCCCTATCACGGTAGGTATTCACCAAGGTTCACCTCTTAGTCCTTATCTCTTTGCATTAGTCATGGATGAACTAACGAAAGATATTCAAGAGGAAGTGTCGTAGTGTATGCTTTTTGCAGATGATATCGTGCTTATTGATGAGACTAAAGATGGTATTAATAGGAAACTACAATTATGGAGAAATATTTGGATTCTAAAGGATTAACGATAAGCAAGAGCAAGACGGAGTATATGAAGTGTGAGTTTTCGCATGGAAGAGATGGTGGTCAAGACATATTGCATCTACTTGGTCAAGAGGTACCCAAAAAAAATATTTTTAGATACTTGGGATCAATTTTGCAAAAAGGTGGTGAGATTGATGAGGATGTAAATCATAGAATCAGAACAGGGTGGATGAAATGGTGAGGTGCATCTGGGTTTTTGTGTGACTGCAAAATTCCCGTTAAGATAAAAGGAAAATTCTATAGAATAGTTGTAAGATCTACAATGTTATATGGAGCGAAGTGCTGACCAGCACATAGGTAACATAAGAACAAAATAGGGGTAGCAGAAATGAAGATGTTAAGGTAGATGTGTGGTTATATGAAGATGGATAAGATAAGAAATGAGGATATTCGACGAAAGGTAGTAGTAGTTCCGGTGTGTGAAAAGATGAAGGAGCGTAGATTGAGATGGTTTAGGCACATTATGAGACGACCACTAGATGATCCCATTAGAAAAAGAGTTTGTTACCAAGAGCTCGACACAAAGAGAGGTAGAGGTCGACCGAAACTCACATGGGAAAGGTAGTTAAACAAGACCTAATAGAGTGGGATATAGATTGGCGGACGATGTGTCTTAGGACGGAGTGGATAAAAGTTATAAATCTAGTGGAGGGTTAAACTCATTAGTATGTCTATGTTTCAGTCGTTCCTTTTTTTTAGTTCTTTTCCCCTTCATTTCTCCCCTCCTCGTTTCACCCTTCTTTTATTTTAGCTTATTTTTCCTTTCTTTTATCTTATTTTCACGGTGTCTTTCCATCTTCCTTTTTCTTTCTTTGTCTTTTTTTGATCTATGATTGAGTTTATTTACCACCGACCTCAATTAACTTTGGTTAAAGATGTTGTTGATGTTGATGTATTATGTTGTTTTCATTTTAACAACTATTTTTATTAATAAATTATTTTCTATTGTTAATATTAAAATAATTTTATAAATTAAAATTAATTAATAATACTATCAAATCATACAAAATTATTGGTTTACTTCATAAATGTAAAAAATAATAAAAATATTAAAAACAACTTTAATATTATTTGGTAAATTTGTTAGTATTATTTGTTAATATCAATAACAAAAAATAGAAAATATTAAATAAAATAATAATAGAAAAGTTATATAATTAAAAATAATTTAGAATCGTTACAAATTTTGTTAAAAATTATAAAAAAATGTAATGGGACTTTTGTAACACTCCGTGTGCACCCGGTGTATTAACATTATAACAATATCAGAGTACATAAAATACTATAATAAAGTAAAAGAAACTGTGGAAGCATGCATAGATCACCTTTCTTGACACATTATGTATGGTACAATAACCTCAGCATGAATAAAATTCAAAACACATCTATATTTAGCCCTTATTGATCCAGATAATAACAACCAATAAAACCAGGCAGATAACAACCATATCTATAAAGATATGACAGGAGACAGAAACTACCTCAAGATGTATACGTCACAGGGAGCTCTCAGCTCTCAGACGCTAGTCCAAGCAGTTCACAATGCTTGATCCTACTGATCTTCTCACCAAGGAATCTATCCCAGCTACTAGGATCCATACCTGCAACATAACCCCACACGGGGTGAGATATCAATCTTAGTAAGCCAGGGTCCTTGGAGGTCTTTCCTCCCCCTGGTTCACTATCAAACATCTAACATCATAATTGGGCTTATCCACAACCCTCTTAATCCTCTTGCCACATCTCTCTCATAATGCATATTATGCATGCCTACGAGGCCTGTACACTCAACATTTGCATTGAGAGATCATATGTCTAGTAATAGACTCTCTCAAGCTCTCAGATTTTAGTCCTCATCTCATATCTACTAAACTAAAACCTATTCAGAGAATAAGCTCTCTGTAATCTAATCCAAAGCCTGGGGATAAACATTTGACAGGCCTAAATCCCTTGGAACCCACTGATCTCTATCTCATGCCTGAGGAGGATCATCCATAAATGGGCTCTCCACTCGCTCAGGGCTTTGTCACGCATTACCTGAGGAATCTCTCAACTCAGGGCTTTCACACACAAAGTATCTGAATAGGATCATCCGCCGAGCGGGTACATCTACTCAGGACTCGTTGCCGTTGCCTGAATAGGCTCATCCACCGAATAGGTACATCTATTCAGGAGTGGCTCTATCTATGCCTGAATAGGATCATCCACCTCTGTGGGTGCATCTAGTCAGGACTTACCTCATCTATGCCTGAATAGGATCATCCACCTCCGTGGGTACGTCTACTCAGGACTTCCTACTAAGTACCTGAATAGGATCATCTGCCAATGCAGGTACATCTACTCAGGACTTACTACCGAGTACCTAAATAGGATCATCTGTCGATGCAGGTACATCTACTCAGGACTCGCCGCCCAATGCCTAAATAGGATCATCTGTCAATGCAGGTACATCTACTCAGGACTTACATGGACGCCTATGGATTGTCCCAAGGAAGATCATCCACCACACGTGGGTACGTTCCCAAGGGTCCATAGTCCACTATTCTCTGGCCAGAGAATGCACACCTAGTTCTCATAAACAATACAAAGCATGACATTCTCACAGTGTCAATCTGTCATCAAGACCAACATGCCATACGGCATTACCTCAATACACATCACAGCACTATCACGGTGTTTCACTATCACAATCATCATCATATAACATCAAGGTGCCTGGCATGTCATACAAAACTATCATCAATCTACAGCATAACACTCTCGCAGTGTTAGCTTATCATCAGGCACCGAACACTAACACAGTGTTCATCTCGTCACTAGAACATCAGGGTATATCTCTTATACCCAATGCAGCTCAATCATCTATCTTAGGGTTTAACTAACATCCCTTATCATAAACATGTCTTATATATCTTTAAGACAAATCAATATCATACCTAGAACTATCACAGTGCTAGGTTCATCATCAATCATCATACAATAATATCAAAATCAGAACACTAACATAGTGTTCATTTTCACCACAATACATATAATTCAATAAGTAGTGACCCCAAGCAGGGAAATCACTCCAAGAAGCACTGAGCTTACCTGGTTAGACCGTGCTTTATCTTCAATCTTCAGCTGGTTGGTCCATGCTACTGACACCCTCATGTCTCGCCCTCTGGCAAACCATACAGCACAGTCAACATCATAATCTCAATACCAGGTACCTAACAACGGTACTCAACTATGGAAATGAAAGGAAGCATGATTCCTTTCTGCCATCTCTCAATCAACTAACTTAGGGTTATCGGCCTAATCACTGCATAGGCCCCCTCACAGATCCTTAACAGGATCATTCTCAGCCTGACCATGGCCCTAGATTCTTAGTAAGACTCTGTATCAGACAATCCAATGGTCTATTAGCTCATAACTCATCAGTTATCAATCATGGCCAAATCCAACATATCAATGCATATTCACCGTTTGTTTGGCCTCATGAACGATTCTTATTAAGACACTTGGGTTCCTTTCTATCTCAGAACCCCTTATCCATTCACTCTTCTTCCTACACATACCACTCTCAAGGTCACAACCCAACATCATCAGAATTCCAGTTTCAAGGTATCATATTCCTCAGAACACCCTCCTGATCATCCTTTTCTAAAGAACCTAAGCCTAATTCCAGCCCTATCACAAAATAGTTACTATTCACCCCATTACCCAAATCACAAATTAACCGGTAAAAGCTTGAGTTCTTACCTTAAAACCGTCGAGGAAAGCCCAATGACTGTCTCTCCCAATCACAGCATCCATGGGTTGCCTCCTTTCCTTTCTGAACTCAGCTTTTCTGGGGTTTTCTCAGGAAGTCGGTTTTCTCTCACTCTTGGACTGGAATTTGGCTCACTCAAGGTTCTAATCATGTTTAGTGGTGTTTAAGAGGTGTTTTAGGTGAGGTGTGATGAAGTTGTGGAGCTCCCAAGCTCATCCATGGCTGCCCGGGTCAGAGGAAGAAGAAGAACAGGGATTTTTCCCCTTCAAAATGCGAAAATGGCCTTAAATACTGGTCTGTCGACATTCCGGCGCTAATCGCGCTAGTTATTCGAATCAAAAGGGTCTCCAGACCATACTGGTGCTAACCACGCCATAAATGGCGCTAATCGCGCCAACTGGGCGCATTTGTAGCGCTACTGGCGCCACTTTGGCGCTGATGGCACCAAAAATCATGAATAATAGCCTTCTGCTACAGTGTCACGCTATCAGCGTCAAGCTACAGTGTAGCTATAGTAAAATATTATTATTTTATTAATTTTAATTTTTTTTTTCAAAACTTTGGTTATTATAACTTTAAAGTCATTAGAAATTTACGAATTTATATAGAAAAAATAAAAAAAATCATAAATCATTAAATATTTTATGACTTCACTAAAAAATAAAAAATAAAAATTGTAAATTTTTTTCCTACTTCTCTAGGAATTACTCTTATATAAAACTTAATTGAAAAACTATTCTCATGTGATAAATTCCAAATACAATTATCCTCTTTTAGTCAAAAGGTCCCACAAAGACAAAAATTGTTGCTTCCATAACATAAAAAGAAGGGATATAAAAAGAACAAGAAAAAACCAATTTGCAAGCTCATTGTAGTACGTATATACTGATTCGGATTGTAACAGGTGAAAGAACAACAACTGCAACCAGACAAATTCTTGAAAATAAGGAGAGAGGGATTAGATCGAGGAAAGGACCACTTCATTCAACCACAATCTACTCTTTCTTCTCCATCCTCAATGTCACTTTCCACTCCTTCATCTTCTTCACGCATGACTTCGAAATAATAAAAAAGAGGAAGATGGTATTTAGTTGAGCTCCACCTTATCATCACTTAATAGCATTTTTTTATGAACAAAATTTCGATGTAAAAGCTAACTTTTGCACCCCTTTGCTGTTTTAATCTTTATCGCATTACATGTCAAGGTTTTTTCTTTTTTCATCTTGCTCTTTTTTCTTCCAAGATGTAGACACCACCAAAGGGTGGGATTGTGAAAAAGCCTTTATTTATTGTTTGATCACCTAAAATTGGTCTTCATGGTTCCATAAAACATCAACGTGCCATTTTTATTTTAAAATTTAAAACTCCATGGACACAGATGTGATTGGACCAATTTTTGGAAGTCCGAATTAGAAGGCACCGCATGTAGAAAACGTTATGATTCTTATACAACCTACAAACATTGGACCGACGATGAAGAGAGGAGACGCGGATCGTAAAGTGGCCAGCTAAGTAAATGTGTATTACATTCTTGAATGTTATTAGTTAGTAGATTTTTTACTTATATTTTTCATACTTACTAAAATAATTCATTTTGATCTTATTACGTAAACTAATTTTTTTATGTTTTACTTCGTGACATTTTTTATCTTCGGTTTCAGTATTTAATGTGAGTGATGATTCATTAGATAATGACATATCACTCTATTAATATGTCACATTATCACTTGTTTGGGTGTTCACGGGTATGGAAACAGTTTGGTTTGGGTCATTTATATATTTGGATCAAAATCGAATCGATCAAACCATTCATGTACGGGTTTAGATTTATAAATCCGATGACCCGATCCGTGAACCCGTAATAATAATATAAATCTTATTTTATATATATACATATTAAAAATTAAAAAAATAATTTGACCATAAAAAAAGTGTGGTATTATAAATGTTTAAGATTGCATTCAAAAATATGTTAGAATATTTTTAATATTACATTAAAAAATAAGAAAATATTTTTAAGATTGCATTACATAATATAATAGAATATCTTTAAGATTGGATTGGATAATATGATAGAATGTATTTAGGATTGCATTCAAAAACTGGTTAAAATCATATATTTAAATTAGTATAAATAGAAACATATTTTGGTGTTCATATATGCATTCCATTCCAAATAATATAAGAGTTTTAGAGAATTTATGTTTGCATCATTAAGAGAATTGTTATGAGATCGTATATAAGCGTTTTGCAAGTGTGATTCTTCAACTCTCCATTAGGATTTAAAGGTACCTATTTGCTTAAGGAATAGAAGTAACTAGACATGTGACTTCTGGCTGGGAAACTAGGATACTCTGGTTGGGAAACAAGGATATCAGTCTGTCTCTATTCTTGGTGAATTGAAACTAGAGTTTTTTCTGGGAAACAAGGATACCAACTGGGATAATTGTTGTGTAAGGGTAGACTAGGAAACTAGGATACTAGGAACTCTTGTACACAAAATTATTGTAGTGGAGTTGTCCATTGGATTGATTATCCAATTTTGACGTCGTGGTTTTTTACCCAATTGAGTTTTCCATGTTAAAATTGATTATCTTCTTTATCTCTTATCTCCATATTATTGCTTTGAGTTTGATTTTAAATTATTAATTATTTTATAAAACTCAATTCACGGAGATTCATATGTTATAAAAGTTTTAATAGTAGACTTTTATAATTAAAAAAGTTATTGATTGCTTCAAAAAATTGGACCAAATGAAATAATTTTCAATATTAAAAAAGTTCTCAATTGACTTAAATTGACCATCCACTTTTATATAAATAAATCATGGCACTCAGCTAATTGTTTAAGACATTGTATTTTAGTTTTAAAGTAGGGAACATAACTCAAATGAGTTAGATAGGTATTTGGAGGATAATGTTGAAGATGACCACCTGAGTTTGACATTTTGAATTGGTGAAAATTGAAGGCATCCAAATATTATATTTTTTTCCTATATGGCTAGAGATATATTGGTCATTCCTATATCTATTGTATCATCGGAGTCTGCATGGGTAGAATTTTGAATTCATTTCGTAGTTTCTTGAGTCCTATTACTGTTGAAGCTCTCATTTGTGCCCAAAATTAGCTTAGATCTACTAAGCAAAATATTAATGGGTTGTGTTTAAATTTTTAGAGTTGTTTGAGTGTATTGTTATTTGTTTCACCTTTTTTCATATTTTGTTTAACATGTTTACAATATTAATGAATCATATTTTGTTTATTTTTTTGTTTCAGCAAATATGGTTGCAACAAAATTGGTTATAACAAAGCTTGGATTGTAAGAAACAGTTGTGATTTAGACTATTATAGCAAATCTTGTTCAAAAATCTTTTGTTTTAATTTATATTATAAGTCTATTTTAGAATATTATATTGATGGTATTAAATGAATCAATTTTACTATTTTCATACATTTGATAATATTGTGTTAATTGTATGAGATATTCGAAAAAATCATGATATAAAATAGTAATTCTAAAAAAAATTAAATGGGTGATCCGAACCGAACCGAACCAATCATGAACGGGTTGGGTTGGATTGAGTTTTTTTTTTTTTTTCTGAAAATCGAACCAAACTGAATCAATCAAATTTGATTGGGTTAGATCCTAATCACTTGACTGATTATACGATACTCTGTTAACCTGTCATATATATTAATGAATAATTCCTAGTTAAAAACTTGATTTGACTACTTTTAATACAATCTTTTTTCTTAAACACTTCTTTTTCATTTATAAAATTTAAAATCAAAATTATGCTTAAGTGAAGTTCAATTCAAATCGACCTAAAGTTGGTGCATATATTGGACTTCAAGTAAGAAAAATAATATTTAAAATATCTATAATTCCACACGTATCAACTATAATTTTTTCATTAAAAATTAAAACTATTTTACCTTATCCAACTTAGAAGAACTAGATCAACTAAGAACATACACACAATTAAATGAAAGATGGATACACCCTAATCCTTCATCTTCCTTTAAATATATTCCAATGAATTGTTATACTTTGGGTTTAGCAATAATACGTTTCTGCCAGCGACATTTAGGCTGTTCAAAGTTCTCTGGAAGAATCTGTATGTTTAAAATCCAAGGAATGAAAATTTGTAGGGTTAATTAAGTTTTAGCCCTTCTAAAACTTTTTGCTATTAGAATTTTTGTTCCCAAAAAAATATTTTTTGGTAATTTTTAATTCTTCGTTAATTTTTTGCCATCATTTTTAGTTTCTTTAAAACTTTTTGCCAATTTTTAGTTCCTTGTTTATTTTTATTGTTATAAAATAATTCAAATTTAAAATAAGCAAGTGACTAAAAATTGGTTAAACAAAAATTGAGTAATAAAAATTAGAAAAAAAAAAATAGGACTAAAATTGCTGACAAAAAATTAATGAAGGACTGAAAATTATATAAAAAAATTTTGGAGGACTAAAAATTTAATTAATCCAAATTTGTAATATTTTTGCCAATAGTACATAAATTACGCCAAAATAGGTTGTAATTACTTTTTTCAACCTCCAAGAATATCAAGTTACTTACAAAAATCCTTTTGTATAATTTTTTTCATACAATAAAAATTTAAGTGATAACTCTAAATGAAACTAATTTGTCCAATTCACAATGAATTTTATTCAAATATTGTAAATAGAAAAAATAGAAGCATAAAAAGAAGTTTACTCCCCTTTAGTGAATCTAATCTATTCAGCAAATTAAGCAGTACCCATTATACCCTAAAGCCTGATATCAGTAATATGCAAAGTGCGAAATCAATTTGATACAACATCAACATACCCTAACCACCTTTACTAATAGCACCTAAAGGCAAGAGCTATACTAAATATCATATAATACGCTTCTCCTACCAACGAAGATTAGTTCAATTAAAAAGGACCAGTCACACAAGAAATATAAAAGGTTCAAATCCCCACTAAAAATGTGACCACATTTAATGCTTAACTTGCCTCGATTATTTTCAAAAGAATATACTTTTGAAAATCTAAAAAATTGTAGGCTTTCTTATTATGGTCCACTTTAGGAATATTCTCTGAATAAACTATTTTTTTCAAAATTGAAAAACTAATTTTACCATACCCTATCAAAAATATAAGCAAGCTTTTGGAAAGGTTGCTGGTGCCAAGCAAGAAGAGCTTTCACTCTTTTCTTCCTTTGTTAAAGGATATAAAAAATCAAAATTAGCATCGTTGTTATCTGCTACACCACAACTAAACTAATAAAACTATCAATGACTGCAACAGAAAATAATGACGGGATTCTCCCAAAAATATATGTAATATATAATAGAAGAAAACAAAAAAAAAAAAAATATATATATATATATATATATATATATATATATATTATGAAAACATACTTTGCAAACGCCCCAAATATCACCACGAATATTACATCCCAATTATAAAAAAAAAATAAAATAAAATCATCACCTATAATCAGAGAAACCTCAACCTCAACTCACTTGCCTCCAAGAGGAATCTCCAGTTTCTTCTATGCAGGGTGAAGCATCTGATTCTTCAGCCAAAGATTCCAACATGCTTGTTACCTCAGTTGTGTCATCCAAATAATACTTTGCTTTGCTTGGTTTTTGTCCAACCGTGCAAGCAAACACAGAAGCATTGGTCGCAAGAATATTCCTTGAGATGGCACTACTAACTATCTCAAACATGTCCTCATCTGATCTGTCATCGCCAACACACAACACAAAGTCAGCCTGTTTGCCCTTCCCATCCATTGACGAAAATATCTTCTCGGCAACTAAGCCTTTGCTCACATCCTACAAAACACAGACAGGCAAATGGAATCAGATGAGTACTTTCCCCTAAGGGTGGCATAATTGTTTAAGCATATCAAATCAATTATAAAGTTCATGCCAAAGTCAAATGACAACCACCGGCTCCTATGCTCGCAGTACAAATTTGATATTCTAGTTGAAAGTTTTAACCACTAAAAACCCTCTCAAAAGCATCAAACTGTATCCAAAAGAACATCAGAAGTATGAAAGAGAATATCTGAGACTGGGATGAAATGGTCCAGGTTCTTTGGTCAAGTGAATGGAAAGTACTCTTATTATATGCTTTTAGTATAACCAAATAGAATTAAAAGAACACAATATTCTTTATAAGTTCCTCCATATCTTTTTCTTATTTTTGTTTTATAACAAGAAGTTCCACCAAACCTATACCACTTTTTCTTTTAACAAATTAATGGACAAATTAATGGCAGAAATAGCATCACAATGATAAAATTGCAGAAGCATTAATGAGCTCTCAGCAGCTCACACAAACCATATTTATTATGAAAGAATCTTAAGGTTGATTCTTACTTTAGAAGCCAAAATCAATATAGAGGGTTGTCAAAGTTTACTGAATGATATCTATAGCTTTATATTTGCCACCAGAAAAATAGGAAAGCAGAATGAACAAATATACATAATGAAAAATATATAGAACTAAAGCTCGGTACATATGCTCTTTTTTAGAGTATGATATAACTTTAGAAGAAATCCAAACTCTGGAAAGCTTTTCTGAAAGGAGATTTCCATATTAATCAATAGTAAATAAAAAGGCCCATTTTCTTCTAAGATAAATCAAATACAGAAATTATATATACCTGGGGTTTTACTTCAACAATAAACTGGCCGCTCTTCACAGCAACAGGCTCATTGGCCAAAACACTTTCTAGATGATCTAACATTTCCTTAGCCTGAGCAGATCCAAAACCAAGGTCTGCATCACGGTATTGCCAGACCAAAGCACTTTCTTTTCTTTCAATTGAGGAACCATCAGTCGCCTCTGTATAGAGTTTCATTACAGGTTCTGCAATCTGCATCCATCCAAAGTCGGAGCTTTTACCAAAATTTTCCCATTCTCGATTGTGGGACCATCTGAATACAGGAGGTAGTGAAAAACATTTTCAGAAATAAAATAGCATTGAACAAGAATTTCTTCCTGGCATGACCGTCAGAAGCCAATGTCAGCAGTCTCAACAATGGTTTAAAATACACAGTAGTAGGACTTACTAACAGCACTTGCAAAACCAGAGATAAATGTTTCAAATTATTATATTATATTGGATACTATCAAATTAGACTTTAAAATCACTTTGATCTCCACCAAATGGACCTTGGTCAAACTGAGAATAAAAGGAAATTACTGTAATCTGATTTATACAGGCAAAAAGAAATGACACTTTCCAACTCTATAGCATTCATTGTATGAAGGTGGCTAAAATATGTTTCATATTGACACATACAATAAGTAATATTTGATCATCTAACATTAAGCGAAACAGAAAGAAAAGAAAAAGAGATGATATGTCAGAGAGAGAGAGTGAGAGATCAGACCTCAAGAAGTACCCATGTTCTGCAGCAATTCCAAGTTTTTCACAGGAATTAAACCAGTCACTTAAGCTATTCCTCCCCCGTCCACTAACAATGAAAACGACATTTTTGGGGTCTTCACTAAGTGATTCCAAAATAGACAAGACCTCCTTGCTTGGACTCTTATTAATGGAGTTCTGTGGCATCACAGTACCATCATAGTCCAACAAAATGGCCCTATTCTTTGCCCTCTTGTAAGCTGAAACCATAGCATCAATTGAGAGCTTTTTAAAATTAGGGTCAAGTGCCACAACTCTAAATCCAAAGCTAAGACCTATTCCCCAACATCTTTTCCTTAGAAGGTCTGTGCAAGCCCGCTCCATGTCTTGCAAGAAACTACGTGACCAGTAAGCCACATCATGAGTGCTGACATAACGGTAATGCTTCTCATGCCGCAACTGTTTCTCTCCATCACCAGTTGAGATGGCCTCATTCATTGCCTCTGAAGTTGCTTCAACATTCCATGGATTGACACGGATTGCCCCACTAAGTGATGGAGAACACCCAATAAATTCTGATATTACTAGCATACTCTTCTTAGGGTCACTGACATTGGAACATGATTCGGAACCAGATATTCCCTGTCTACATGCAATATACTCATAAGGAGTTAGGTTCATTCCATCCCTTACAGCTGTGACAATAACACACTCAGCAATGCTGTAATAAGCAACTTTTTCAGCAATAGGAACTGCTCTATCAATAAAAATAATAGGTTCATAACCAGGTCTCCCAAACACTCTGTTGATCCTGTTGCAGCTTTCTTGTATTTCAGCATGTATCTCCTCCAGATGTATCCCTTTACCTCTAGCAGGATTAACTATCTGGACCAGAACAGCTCTTCCTTGCCATTTGGGATGCTGTCTGAGCATCTGCTCCATAGACAAAATCTTCAAATTTATGCCTTTAAAAATGTCCATATCGTCAATTCCAAGCAAGATGGTTTTTCCTTCGAATTGCTGTTTGAGCTCCCTTACCTTGCATTCCTCATCTGCCATTCTCATAACTGACTCAATTCGACCCATGTGAATCCCAACAGGCATAATCTTAATACTGATTGTCCTTCCATAATACTCCAATCCTAAATAGCCCCTCTTTGACTGATACTCCAGACCCAACATACGACTGCAACAGGAAAGGAAATGACGAGCATAGTCAAAGGTATGGAATCCAATGATATCAGAGTTTAGTAAAGCTTTCAGTATCTCTTCCCTGACCGGAAGAGTCCGGTATATCTCTGATGATGGAAAGGGGCTATGAAGGAAAAATCCCATTTTAACCCTGTTAAAACGCCTTCTTATAAAAGTTGGCAGCACCATCAAATGATAATCATGAATCCAAATGTAATCATCCTCTGGGTTTATTATTTCAACTACCTTCTGAAAAAATAGCTTGTTTGCCAGCACGTAAGCTTCCCACAAAGAACGATCAAATCGGTGGCTTTTATCTGTTGAAAATGGTAACATGTAATGAAAGAGTGGCCATAACTGCCGTTTACAGAAGCCGTCATAAAATTTTGCCAAAACGTCAGCAGGTAAAAAAGTCGGCACACATTTGAATTTATCCAATAAATACTGTGATACGTCATCCTGTTCAGCTGGATCAATGTCAACACGTAATGAACCAACATAAAGAACCTCCATGTCATCCGGGAGTCCATCTTTAAGCTGTAAAAGCAACGAGTCCTCATTCCAACTGAAACTCCACCCTTTGTTGTCCTCTTTTCGCTTTGCCTTCAAAGGTAGCTGGTTAGCCACAATGATCATTCTATCAGTAGTAACAGTTGATGGATTATCAGAGGAAACACTAACTGCCTGATCATCATCTACCTCGGTGAGAAACCCCGGGACACTCATAACCCTCGGCATCCGTTTCCGCTCCCTAGTCTCCCTTCCCCCCATTGCCGGGAAATTCCCCGAGGCCAAATCTAACAGATTCGTATACGACCTGGACATCATCTTTGCAGCTTTCTAACGATACACAATCCCACAAAACTCGTTCACTCTGCAAAAATCGACAAAAAGAACAGCAAACATAAGCTCATTAATCATTGAAGAGACAAAACAACCTAACTCAAAACCTCAAACACACACATTTTCAAACATCAACAAGTGAGAACTGGATTCATCAAGTGATAACCAAATAACACCATGTAACGTCACATACATACTCCCCTGGAGCCAAATAGTTACCACTATACTAAAATGCAGACACATCACACACACGCACATGGAAATTCGGCAAGACATTCCAATCTTAGATACTATGCAAAAGCCCCAAATTCTTGACCCCCAAAATAGGTTACATCACATTGAGCATAGGAACAAACACCCTTTACAAGGGTTTCAAAAAAAATTAAAAATTAAAAAACCCCATTATTCCAACAAAACTTCACCGATTTCCAGTCACAAAAGGATCGATGAAAATGAAAACCCAATTGAAAAACAAACACGGAAAAAAAAAAAAAGACACCTATTTTATTCCCCCAAAAAAACAGAAAAGGGTACAGCAGAGGAAAATTGAGAAAACGTGAAATTGAAAACAGACCTTGTTCGATTGAAGCAATGACAAGAGATTCCTTATTGGTAACAGTAGCAGGTTGGAGCTGAAAATTAATGGGAAAATGAAGCAAAAATAACCCAAAAAAAGGAAAAACTAGGGTTTCCTTATTTACAAGATCTCTCCCGAACTCTTTCTCTACTCTTCTTCTTCTTCGTCTTTCTTTGTTTCTTCTCTTATTTTATTTCAACACAAAATGAATTACGAATTGGGAAACGTGTTATAGTGAAAGGAAATATAGAAACGCAGATTCACGGAATTAATATAATATTTCTGAAACCGATTATTATTAGTTTAATTAATTAACACATATTCATACGAATTGAGGTGGACTCAAAATAATATTTCCAATTTTTCTTTTTTAAAACTATTATTTGTCTCTCTCTCTTTCTAATTTTTTTAAGCACAAGCTAATCGTGACCTCTTATCTACAGTGCCTTCCGGTGCCGCCGGGGGGTAGTGCATTCGCGTCACGGACCAATGGGAGGTCGTTTTCGCACGCGCGATGGTAGAATCGTAATTGTAAGTGACTGGTGGGGGGTGAAATGTGGCCAGGGATGACGGTGAGAGAGTGAGGGTGTGGGGCTGAGTGAGGTTAGGGAACTTTATAAGAAATTGGATAAGGTTGGCGAGGCGAGTGAGTCGACGCAGGTGCCAGCTGGCAACACCCGGAGAGAGCATTGACCACGCGCTTGGCACGTTCTGTGAACCTAACACGTACTCGTGGAGTACGTTGGGGCGTCACTATGTTGCACCCACCACGCGGCAGGGGTAAAAAGGGAAATGAAAGTTTTTTTATGAGAAGTGGAAAATCACCGCAGAGGGGGAAAGGTGAAATACAACTGTTCTACTGGGAAAGAGTGAGTGAGGCATCAGGATGGATGACATGAATCTCAAAAAACATAATCATTGTGGTTCATTACTCATTACTCATTAGTAGCAAAAGTTACCCATTTCAAATTTATCATTAAAAAATAAAAAAGTTATCCATTTTAATAAATTCATTAAGAATAATTCTTCTATCAGTTAAGATATTAAAAGGTTAAATTTTTTTAATTGGAAAGTATTATAGTAGTATATTTCACTTAATTTTTAATACAATTTCAATTTAAAAATTCTCTACTCATTGATTCTTTAATTGTCTTAAGATTACTAAATAGTAGTATTTTTATAATTTGTCTTAAAACCACCGGTTAGTATTAAGTAGTAACGTTATCATTTTCAAGATAAAAGAATGTATGTTTGTTGTTGTTTTCTTTTTCCATTGAACATAAAACAAGTATTAGGGAGTTTTAACAACTTGCGAATGTGTGTTTGTTTTGTTATTCATTAATCGATATTGGTTAAAAACTTTATAAATAAAAAGTTATTAAATTCATTTTAAAATTTATTAATATATTAAATAAGCTAAAATATGTTTTTATCTTTAAATTGAATTTTTTTGGATCTACAAAACATTTTAATACATTTTTTATTCTTATAAAATTAAAAGATGTCAAATTTTGATCCGAAATCAGGTTTGAATTTTACCTAAACCTACACCAGGATATAATGGGAGTTAAAAATATCACATTTTGCAAAAATAAAATAAAATAAATAATTTGTGATGATTTTTCTACAATCTCTAGTAATTTTTAATTCATAGAAATTTAAACATCATAAATTATATAAAAATCGTCACGATAAAAAAAATGTGGGTTTTAATATATCCAAACTTACCTTTTATGTTAAATTTTGATATATTTTAATTTTATGAAAATGAAATATATTTTAATTGTAGTTACAAAATTTAAATATTTATAATATTATAAGAATGAAAAGTATATTTTAACATATTAAATAACTTTAATTGTACTCCTAGTCTTTTATTATTCTCATTTCATAAGTATGGTTCTTCTATTTATTTTTCAAATTTAGTCCAATCATATATTAACCATGTAATTATTGTTTATTTTACAAATTAAAGCTATCTTTTAAAATTTTGAAATAAATAAATGTCAAATCGGATTCAACTGGAACTGGAGTAATCCAAGTCAATGACATGATCAACCTAGCAAGACACTTGATCATTGATTTTCGATTCAACTAGTATGTCCGAGTTTTAAAACAATCCATTTCATGCATGATAAGAAAAGAAATATGGTTTAGTTGGTAAAAGAATGAAAAAAAAAAAAGAAGGAAAATACAACGAAAAATGAAATGAAAGAAAATAAAGAGATTTTTTAGTTATTTACTTTAAGACAAAATAGAAAATAAAAATATTTATTTGAATAGAAAAAGGATAAAAAAAATTATTTATAAAATTATTTAAATATTCCTAAAATATGCACTTAAGAAATCAAAGCAAAATTAATTTTGTCTATTGCCAAAATGAAAATCAGTAAAAATCAAATAAAATTTTTGAAGTGAGGTTTGCCATCAACAATTTTCACTCCCTTTTTTTTTTTTTTTTTTTACTTCACAGGAGGTCAAAAAGGCCAGAAAAACAAAAGCTACACAGAAATGAGGCGGAAGACCTCTACACCACCACAATCCTGAAGTAACAAACTATCCAATCCCATAGGGGGTCACTCCTTTTATTTTTAACTTTAAACCAAACAAAGAAAAATTACTGATATCAAGTTTTTTTTTTTATACTTTTTCTTTTTATTCATTTAATACCATAGTATCAAGTTTCATTTATATAGCAGTACATCACCCCCTAAAATCAATAACGGTGAGAAATTTGAATACTTTATGCAAAGTCTTGAATTTAAACCTCATTATTGCCATATTATACAACAGAAAACTCCACTAAAAATTGACTCTACCGTTTGACGTGTTACAGGAATTGTGAAACAAATAACTAGTATCATTGAATTTGTCTTGACCAACGAAACGTGATAGCTCAACTTTAATTGCACATGCTCTGAAAGATTGTAGTACGAATAAGATATTTTCCATTCTAATTTCAAAACGTGCACAATTCGTTAAAGTTATACAACATGAACAATAAATTAAAGGTCGCAACTTGCAATGATCTATAAATATCACCATCTTATTACATTAATTAGACCAAAACACCCAAGTGAATAGTTGGTTTGGGATTATACGATTTTTTCTCTTACTGCTCAAACTTTTTAGAACTTAGAAAGCAAACTTTTTATGATATGTAAAATTGATTAAGTTATAGGTTTTTATTATAATAAAAAAAACAATTATGAGTATTGACCCAATGACCCTTTCAGTGTCCTTATTCCAGTCCTAACTAGACTCTATAGACCGCATCATGTAAGTTAAAGTTAACAAAATGAAGAAACTTGAAGTAATCGGATCCTTCTACTTTGTTTATTCTAGACAAACGTGTCACATTGAAACTGTCCTTATCATCCTGTCAAATAAAAACGAAAAAGGGAGGGGCGGGGGGGGATTACCAGTGACAATGAAATGGCGTGCCAACACAACAACGTAATTTATAAGTAACACGGCCAAACGATAAACTATACGTGAAAAAAAAATCTTACTTCGTCTTGGAGTGAATTCTACAGTGGATGAGCTTATTAGTGGTCTAGCTGGGAACCATAAGTTTGTATCCTTGGATCAGTTGGATGCAATGTTAAAAAAACCGGTTCGGACCAGCCGGTTGAACCAGGAACCGGAGGTGGAACCGGGCCGAACAAGCAAACAAATCGGACATGCTTTCAAACCAGATTGAACCGGATAAAACTGGCCGATTTTGCCTAAAACCGGGAACCCGGCCGAGTTTACTGACTTGGACCGGGTCGATGAAAGAAAAAAAAAAAGGCTGAAGACGCAGAAAACGGCGTCGTTTTTTGGTGCTCTAGAAAGAAAAAAAAAACACTTCAGTGACTTCACAAAACGCAGAAGGCAAAACTGCAGCAGCTTGGGTTCACTTTTTTTGTTCATCTCCGTTGCTTACGGCTCATCTATGTCGTCGGCGTACACGCATCTAGGGGCCATCTCCGTCGCCCGCGTGTTCAAAGCTTGGGGTCCGTGACTCCGTGAATCCGTCGTGGTTTGGTGTAGGCCATCTCCGTGACTCCTTCGACCGTAGTGGTTCTCTCCTCCGCTCTGTGCCGTGCTTGTGTTGTATCTTGTATGCTTATTTCTTAACATGCTTTTTGTGAGCTTGATTGTTGCTTGCCTGCTTGTCTTGTATTTCCGTTTAATTTCAAATTACAGTAGGTTGAGTTAAGTTTAGTTATGTAGATGGTGGGTGGAATTAGCTTGTCTTGTATTGTATTTCTTCTTTTGCAATTAGCTTCCTTGTGAAGTTCTGATTTGTGGCATTTGTGTCGTTCAAAACGAGTATTTGCACCCCTCATTCCCTGCCTCTTTTGCAACTTTTCATGTTACCATTTTAGTAATATCTACCAACAACAACAACAACATATTGAATGTGACAGAGATGATATTGATAAAGAGACATGCAAAAGTAGTGTTCAAACTTCAAATAACATGGTTTAAGTGAAAACATGTAGTATACAAATGCTGAGTGTTACCTTTCATTTTTCATCCCATGATCAGCTGTGTTATTGTTTCATTGTTCATCCATTGGAATAATGTTTGCTTGCATGGCAGAGACATTATGATTTTTGTAGTGCTTGCTCTTTGCTCAATTTTATACTCAATTAGACATACTGAAAATCTGAAATAGTATGAAATGAGTATTGACTTTTGGTACAATTTTTTTTCCTATTAAGATGCAAAAGTTTCATCTTGTGTGCACCTTGCACAGTGTTAAATACACTTTCCTCAACTTTAAAAAGAAAGGGGAACCTATTTGTTTTCAAAGTTCAAATCAAATTAAGCTGTGAGTTTGTGGTTGTGTTGAATTGAGTAATGCCTTTGCCTAGTATTTGTAGACAACTACAGTGAGTTTGTGGTTGTGATGAGTTTGTGGATTCATTGTTGTAAACAGATACTATGTTAATGTACTTTTCTGTATTTTTAAGCTGTGAGTTTGTGGCTGTGATGAATTCTGTATCTTTCTCCTAGTAATTGGTTAATTACTTATTGAAATTTGATGTTTTTGCATTTAGATTTAAAGATGGAAGAGATTGAAGCCCCATCATCTCAAGAAGCATCTACTCCTAATACTTCTCAGAATGTCAGAGGGAAAGTTGATCCAGCTTGGAGACATTGTAAACAAATTGACGAGGGTGGTTCGAAATTGATAATCATGTGTATTTATTGTGAGAAACGAGTTAAGGGAGGTGGTATTAATAGGTTTAAGACTCACTTGGCTGGACAAAGGGGTCAAATAGAGGCTTGCAAGAAGGTTCCTGCTGATGTCCAACATCAAATGAAGCAATTACTTGAACAAATTGAAAAAAAAACAAGAAAAGAAAAGTGTAGGAACCATCAAATGAAAGTGATACATTTGAAATGGATGAAGACCCTGTGAAATGTGGAACATCAAAATCAGTTTCTTCCAAGTCTGAAAAAGGGAAGAACACTCATCATGTAAATGATTATTTCATGCCTAGAACAACTGCTGGATCTCAACCTAGCTTGAAGAGTGTCTTGCAAAATAAGCAAATAGTAGAAAAGTGTGACAAAGCCATTGCAAAATGGATGATAGATGCTTCAGTGCCATTTAATGCAGTTAACTCGGCATATTATCAACCTATGATTGATGCTATTAGTAGCATGAGTCCAGGGTATAAAGCCCAAATTTTTATAGAATTCGTGGTCCTTTGCTAAATATGTGGGTTGATGAAGTGAAAAAGCTTGTTGATAGTTACAAAGAAGTTTGGAAGGAAACTGGTTGTACTCTGATGGTTGATGGATGGACTGACCGCTCTAGGAGAACTCTGGTTAATTTTCTTATTTATTGTCCTAAAGGGATTGTTTTCTTAAGGTTAGTTGATACTTCCTATGCTTCTAAAACTGCTGAAATGTTGTTTAAGCTTTTCAAGGAGATGGTGCTATATGTTGGAGCAGAAAATGTTGTTCACATTGTGACCGATAATGTTGCAAATTATGTTGCTGCTGGTAGGTTATTAGAAAAAGAGTTTCCGAAATTATATTGGTCTCCTTGTGCTGCTCACTGCATCAATTTGATATTGCAAGACTTTGGTAAATTTGAGGAAGTAAGTGACATTGTTTCACATGCCTCAAAAATTACTAAGTACATATATAATCATTGTTATGCTTTATTCTTGATGAGACAACACACAGGTGGAAGAGATATACCCCGTCCAGCTCCAACTCGGTTTGCAACTAATTTCATTGCCTTGCAAAGCATATTGGCCCAGAAGGATGCTTTAAGGGCTATGGTGACATCTAGGGACTGGACAACCTCAACTTATGCCAAAGACTCAAAGGCTAAAAGATTTGTGGAACAAATCTTGGACTCTGGTTTTTGGAAAGAGTGTGCTGATATTGTGAAGCTTACAGAGCCATTAGTTTGTGTGTTGCGTATTGTTGATAGTGAAGATAAACTTGTCATGGGTTTTCTTTACCAGGCTATGTATAAGGCTAGAGAGGAGATGGTGATGTAAAATATGCGAATACTTCACACTTAACCAAGAGGGGGAGTGAATTGGTTAGTCTTGGTAATTTAAAACTTTTTGATGATGAAAATCACAGTTTTTGGCCCTTTTGGATCTTTATTACAAATACAACCAAGAACCTTTATCCAAGATCAACCCAAGAGTTGTAATACTTCAAGAATCAAATTGTAAATCAGAATTTACTCAAGAAACATGTAAGAACACACAAGAATTATACTGGTTCACTTCAAACACTATGAAGCTACATCCAGTTTTCTTTTACTTCAACATTAGAGTAGAGTTCCACTATTGCAAATAATATTCTTACAAGAAAATACAAGCTTCTCTTTATCAACCCTAGATAAAGTTCAGAAGTCTAAAACACTATTAGACCCTTAGAAGCCAAAACCCACACTGAGAACACTACTCAGCTGTCCTTGGAGAAACATTATCTCTAATCTTGCAAGAAACCCACTTACAATAGAACTTCAAAAACAAAGATTCAACAGAAAGTTTACAACCACAAAGAGTAAGGAAAGAAATCACCTGATGATCCAAATATGATATGCATAAGGATGAAATACCAGGTTGAATGTAAACACAATATGCAGAACAAGCCTTTCCTTAAGCTTTTTGAAGAATTGTCTTGCTTCACTAAATCCTAAAGACCCATAATGGTTATGATAGAAGCAAGAACTTAAGAACCCAGAAAATTCACTTTGTGAAAGCTTAGAATGTTTATATAATGCTCAGAAGTCGAAAACTCAAGTTATTCAAATCAGAAAGGCATGGATTCTATTTATACTAAAAACTGTAACCGTCGTAATCGATTAAAAGCGCTCCAGTAATCGATTGTTTAGCATTTGTAATCGATTACACACGCTCTCATAATCAATTAAAGTGTTAATAGCAAGTTCTGGGTTACAGCAACGGGTCATTTAATCGATTATCCCGACGTGTAATTGATTACCCCAGAAGTCTTCTAAAATCAGTTTGTACTAAGTAATCGATTACAATAATCGATAATCGATTAAGACAGACATTCTAAAAATCATGTTTGAGTAATGTAATCGATTACAACAAATGGTAATCGATTAAGGCAGTGTGATCACTTTTTCTAAGTATGAAGTGTAATCAATTACGGATCGATGGTAATCGATTAAACCAGTCACTAAGGCAGATTATCAGTATGCTAAGTTGAAATAATCGATTAACCCGATGGTGTAATCGATTAAATTGTTCTTGATATTTTTCCAGAAAGCTTGAAGAACAATATAATCGATTCTTTGTGTATATTAATCGATTAAACCAGTTTAGGGCTATTTCTAAAAAAAAACACTTAGCTTCTTTTAAGTTTCAAAACAATTACTTAATGCCTTTGTGATGTGATGCTAAGATGCTTATGAATGGTATGAATGCAGTGACATGAATCATCATAATTCTTTCGTTCCTTTTACAATTAATCACAAGCTTCTCTTCAAGCCTTCAAGCATGTTGAAAGTCAAAACACTTCCAAGTCTTCAAATTGCTTCAAGCTTCAAGTAGCTCCCCCTCAAATCAACAATCTCCCCCTTTTTGGCTTTAAACATGCCAAATTTGAAATTGAAAAGCATTGGGTCTTGTGATTAAATGGAGAGACTTCATACCATATTTCTGAACTTCCTTAGCACCTGAAAAATTCAAATTCCTTTGCAAGAACAAGTGTTAAAGACGTCTGTTTTTAACTTAGCATTCATTCCCAACATATATTTGTTCATTGCAATCAATTTAAGCCCTTAACTCCCCCTAACTTTTCCAAATTATGCAGTTCAATTTTCAGTTCAGAAAATGCACAAAAAACAAGGGCAAACAGAGTATACTATAGAGCATGCTTGATTTCAATTATTCTCCCCCTATTTGGCTTTTTAAAGACAAAAATTATAAGGCACAACGGATTAATGACAAACAGAAACATAATATTGCATAAATTTGAAGTTGAGGAGTACATTATCAGGCTTAAAACGGAAGGAAATAATAACAGAAACAGAGTACATATTAAACATAAATAACTAAAATCTAAAATTCTTTAGACTCTTCACCCATCCTCAGGGTAGCCTCAATATCATCCAATCTCTCATTGATCTCCCTAAATGAGCCTTGAACTTCTGCTTTGAAATCATGGTGCATCTGCAGAAGCCCATCCATCTTGGCCAGCATAAGAGACTCAAATTGAGAGTGAAGTGGCTGTTCAGATTGGTCACCTTCACTTGCAGAACCAGCCAAGTCTTCACTATCAGCAACAAATGGTTCCTGTTGTTGAGGCATCTGTGGAGGTTTTCCTCCCATCACCCATCCATCAGGGGTCTTGTGCAATTTAAGCTTTGACAGATGCTTATCTTGAATGAGGCTGTTGGAGGAGTTGGTGTTGTCCACCACTTCATTAGAAACATCAACCCCAAAATAGTTGACAAGCCTTTTGGATTTCATCATAATTTCTTGGAAAATGAGTACCCAGTTCATAGGAATGGAATTGATAAGACCATACATGAGTTGTAGGTCCTCATCTGTGGCTTGGGCATGGTTGGTTGCTCTTGGAGTTAAAATATAGGTTATGAGATAGTGGAGGATTATGTTTTCTGGTGCCATAGGACCAGTGCTTAGCCTATTCCTAATAGGTTGGTTGGGGTCAGTAAGGGATTCCCTATAGGTTCCCATCTTGGTATAGCCACCAGGGGTCTCCTCCAATTTCCTTTCTCCCTCATTGACAACCCCGGCAACTGTCTCCCAAATCTCAAGGGTAATAAGCATTTCCACCCCTTTAACTGTGGATTTGAAGTACCCTTGCATAGAGCCTTTACCACATGTGTAGAAGACTCTAACAAGATCAGGGTAATAAGTACCCTTCATCTCCATGAACCTTCTAAGGCCTTGGGTTTCTAATAGAGAAGGAAGGACAAATCCTTCCTTGATAAACCAGTCTAGGCTTATATATTT
>PYAF01003112.1:0-14571 GCA_007407185.1 Glycine tomentella
AACATAACACGAACCCATAAGATTTGTTCTTTGACTTCTTAGTTTGACAGAATCGCTAGAAGGTTAGGGTTCTCGATCGAATTAAAGGGTGAAATCGCTAGTTAATGCTCTTAAGAGTCTAGGATTGACAAATTTAGGAGAGACTTGTCTTATGTAAACTTAAAGATGAAATCATCAGTCAATTGAAGGAGGTAACGCTTATAAGGGATTGTGCCTGACCACAATCACTTCTCATTGGTAATCTTTTCGATTTAATTTACTGTTTCGTTTAATTTCTTTACTTAATTCAACACAATCATCCAACAAACTCTTGCGTATTCTACTGTTCTCGTTCAATCATAACTTTTATAATTATTGAGAAATCTTTCTAATCCCTGTGGAGACGATACTTTACTTACCCTTTTATTACTTGTTAAACGATCGGTGCACTTGCCGTAAACGCATTCGCGTAATCGCGCAACACCCAGCAAGATAGAGGCAGTGATGTCCTGGGAGAGGCCCAAGGACGTGTCTGAGATCCGGAGTTTCCTGGGATTGGCTGGCTATTACAGGAGGTTCATCCAGGGGTTTTCTCAGTTGGTGGTACCCCTGACTCGACTCACACGAAAGGGGGTTCCTTTTGTTTGGACCCATGAGTGCGAGCAATGTTTTCTTGAGCTGAAGGAGCGGTTGACCACAACTCTGGTGTTGACTCTTCCTGACCCTGAGGGAGTCTTTGAGGTATATTGTGATGCATCCAAGCGGGGACTTGGGTGTGTACTGATGCAGGATCAGAAGGTTGCCTATGCTTCTAGGCAACTAAAACCTCATGAAGAGTCTTATCCTACGCATGACCTAGAGTTGGCAGCTGTGGTGTTTGCTCTGAAGATATGGCGGCACTATTTGTATGGTGCCAAGTTGATAGTATTCAGCGACCACAAAAGTCTCAGATATCTCTTTGATCAGAAAGAGTTGAATATGAGACAAAGGCGTTGGATGGAGTTCCTGAAGGACTATGAATTTGAGCTGAGATACCATCCAGGCAAGGCCAATGTGGTTGCTGATGCCTTAAGCCGGAAGAATGTGACTGTTGCATGCTTGATGATCTCTGATGGTAAACTTATAGAGCAGTTTAGAGATATGCATCTGACAGTGACAGAAGGTGCACAGGGTCTTGAGTTGAGCAGGACCAAGGTGGATAATGAGCTGATCAGGAAGATCTGAGAAGCTCAGCAGCAGGATGAGGCAGTGAGGGCCATGATTGGTCAACAGGATGTTTCCTGGGAGGACCATGACTTGGTGATGTACCGAGATCGGATTGTGGTGCCTAAGGGCGAGCTGAGAGATGTCGTCCTGTCTGAGTCACATAAGGGCCAGTTCAGCATTCATCCAGGAACCACCAAGATGTATCATGACTTGAAGAGGAGATTCTGGTGGCCAGGGATGAAGAGAGACATAGCCGAGTATGTGGCTAAGTGTTTAGTGTGTCAGAAGGTGAAGATTGAGCATCAGAGACCGTCTGGTTTGCTTCAGCCTTTAGAGATCCCTGAGTGGAAATGGGACAACATTTCCATGGATTTCGTGGTGGGATTACCGAGGACTCAGAGTGGATGTGATTCCATCTGGGTGATAGTGGACAAGCTGACCAAGTCTGCTCATTTCTTACCTGTGAGATCTGACTACACTACAGAGAAGTTGGCCCAGTTATATGTCAGGGAGATTATGAGGCTGCATGGAGTCCATGACAGTATTATCAGTGATAGAGATCCGAAGTTCACCTCAAGATTCTGGGGTGCACTTCAGGATGCTTTTGGGACCCAGCTCAGACTCAGCACAGCTTACCATCCTCAGACAGATGGTCAGACGGAGAGGACCATTCAGACTCTAGAGGATATGCTGAGAGCTTGTGCCTTGGAGCAATGTACTAGCTGGGATAGATACCTGCCTCTGGTGGAGTTTTCTTATAATAACAGTTTTCATGCCAGCTTGGGCATGGCACCGTATGAGGCGTTATATGGGCGGCGGTGCAGAACTCCAGTGTGTTGGACAGAGGTAGGAGAGAAGCAGTTACTTGGACCTGAGATGGTTCAAGAGACCTCTAAGCAGATCAAGATGATCAAAGATAAGCTGATGAAGGCTCAGAGTCGACAGAAGAGCTATTATGATCAGAAGCATAGACCCTTGCGGTTTGAGGAGGGTGACCACGTGTTTCTGAGGTTGTCTCCAGTGACAGGCGTAGGACGAACCTTAGGGGTGAGGAAGCTGAGACCTAGGTTCATTGGTCCATATCAGATTTTGGAGAGGATAGGACCAGTGGCATACAGGTTAGCTTTGCCTCCTCAGTTGTCAGGACTTCATGATGTATTCCACGTGTCCCAGCTGAGGAAGTATGTGGCAGATCCCTCGCACGTGGTTGAGCCTGACACAGTCCAGATCAGAGACAATCTGACGAGTCCTACAAGGCCTATGAGGATTTTGGACAAAATGGAGAAGTAGATTCGCAACAAGACCATTCCCATAGTAAAGGTACAATGGGAAGGCAGGACGCCTGAGGAAGCAACTTGGGAGCGGGAGCAGGAGTTGTTGCAGAGGTATCCTGAGTTGGCTAACAGGTATGCTTTTAAATTTTGCGGACAAAATTTTTAAAAGGGAGGGAGAATGTTATAACCATGCATTTAAAGCTTTATTTTTGGCTTTTCTGAGGTTCCACGCTTGGGGCGTGGGGGTCCACGCCAGGGGCGTGGGAAACAACTCAGAAAACCAATTTCTTCTGAAGTCCCACGCTTGGGGCGTAGGAACCCACGCTTGGGGCGTGGGAACCCACGCTTGGGGCTTGGGAACCCACGCTTGGGGCGTGGGAGGTACACGCTTGGGGTGTGGAGTCCACGCCTGGGGCGTGGGAAGCAGCCCATAAGTGCAATTTTGTCTGCCAACCCACGCTTGGGGCGTGGGAGCCCACGCTGGGGGCGTAGGAGTCACGTCTGGGCCTATAAAAGGCCTAGAAGCTCGAAAATCATGGCATTTTCTCTCCTTCTTCTTCCTCCTTCGTCCAGACCTCTATTAGAGGAGTTTCCGAGCTTTTTAGGACCCTATTTGAGAGTCTAAACACCTCCTTTCGACCTTTGAGTGTGAGAGAAACCTATGGAAGCTTGAATCCTTTGATTTTCCGCTCTTGAAACCCTTTTCTGAGTGAGAAGCGATTTCTCAGAGGAAAAGCTCAGAGAGCTTGAGATTGGCGAAGACCCACGGCGTATAAAGGACACAGAAGCTCGAGGAAGCTGTCCTGACGCCTTTAGAGTCGCCACTGAGGTAAGAAACACAAGTTTCTCCGTTTGATTTTGAATCTGAGGGGTTTCATGAATAGTGACCCGTTTGTGATGGGGCTAGAATTAGCCCAGAGTCCTGTTGAGAGATGTGTTCAGAGCGATGAATAGATGAAGGATTAGCTTTCAGTTTCTGTTTTTGATAACTTTGGATTTTGAGCTCTATGGCTTGTATGTGTGGCTTTGTGACAAGGTCACTTGTGATTCTTAAGCCGAGCCAGAGCTTGTTTATGTTGGTTTTGAGTCAGAGAGGCTAGTGGAATGGCGTCTGGGCTGAGGCTTAGACCGTTCCAATGATGATTGATGGCTATAAGGATGATGAGCTTAGGCCATGCTTGTATATTTGGAGTCTGGAATGACTCAGACGTTTAACATTCAGCCTGAGGGACCTGGTAGGGGTCTCTGTGTAGCCAGAGTGGGCTGAGTTTGTTTATATCCTAGGATAGGGGATTTATGTTATATTATGATATGTTCTGTGTTGATGCCTGATGGCTAGTTTTGATATGAAATTACATGTGCCTTGATTAGGTCGTGAGCTTGATACTGTTGGTGGCGGGAGCCACAGACCAGGGAAAGAACTGCAGGGCGAGGCTTTGCCAGGTAAGTTCAGTGTCCCTGGGGATTATTTCCCATCTGGCTTGCATACCACACTCCGGGGGAGTGGTGGTTATTCCATACTGCATGCATTGATAGTTTGCATTCTCATGATGATATGATTGTGCATCTGTGCTTGAGAATCTGTGCTACGACTGTGATTAGAACTGTTGGCCAACGGATAGATATGGACCTCCCTAGGAGATGGTTTCCTCCTAGTATGTTGGCTCATGGGTGATGATGATCCCGGGATGATGATGATCCCTTAGACCAAGGGAATAGTAGATGGCGATTCCTGCTATTCTTGGAGGTACCATATACATGCATCCATGCTAAGGGTAGCACCCAATGGGATGACACGGGTGTGAGTTTCCGGTATCACACTGAGGATGGATGCTGATGATGATGCATCCTGGCGTTGATGATGATACGCCATTGCTTGACTTGTTTGGATGCTTGATATGTTGTTATGAGGACCTGATATGCTAGGCCGGTGGGCCATTTGTGTGTATGCCTGATGAGTGTGTTATGGAAGTGGGCCAGGGTGGAGGAAAGTCCTCCAAGGACCCTGAGCTTACTGAGATGTGTATCTCACCCCGTGTGGGGCTTATGATTTCAGGTGATTCTTCTGGGAGAGAAGAACAGACGCAGGGTAGGAGGCCCTAGAGATGACATGTTGCTGACTGGGAAGCAGCAAGGAGAGTTGCGAGCTCTTTTTGGCTTTGTTTCTGTTTTGTTCCCTTGATAGGGATGGGGTGTATGTACCCTATGACGTGTATAGTTCTGTATACCCTGTGAGGGCTGATGTATATTTGATGAACAGAACTATTGATGTATATTATATGATTCTACTGAGCTTATATTGGATGTTTTTCAGTTATCTGCCTATCTGAATAAGAAATCTGTCTATATGTGTATTGTATGAGATAAACTGGATCAGCAGGGGTATGATATGGTTTTGTATGTGTGTGTGTTTGTGATATGTTGGGTTTCCATACATAATGAATCAGGAAAATCGATCCTGTGCTTCCGCTAAGTTTTAAATGAATGTTTTAAGCGCTAACTGATATCATAATAATAACGCACCGGAGGCCTACGGGGTGTTACATCATGGCATACACTGCTGATACCTTACCTACATAAGCAGATGAAAGGCATCAATGTTGTATAACTTGTTTTAAAAGATTAGATGACACTAATTGCAGGATTGATGCACTGTTCTGCCTTTACCAGAAACTCTGTAATTTTTAAATGGTTTATAGCTGGTGTAACAACATAAATGCTTGAAATTAACTTGTTACAGTGTTTGAACCAATCCTTTGGAAAATATTTGAGTAGATCTTGTGATAAAACTTAGAGAATGTAGTTTGTAATTATGGGGGAACTTCTTGAGTTTTGGATCGATTAAAAATGGGAAAAGAAATCCTGAAACTCGTAGTTCCATTGTAGCAACAACATCTTTTTGAGGATTGTAGCAACAACATCTTTTTGAGGATTTCCTATGTATCTAAAGGAAAAGAAATTATAATGCACTCTTTCATCGTTAGGTTACAAAATAATGTCTCTTCACACTTTTAATTTATTGGCCTTGACTTAGTAACATATTTTTGGATGAGTGATGCTTCTACTCACACATTCACTTAGTAAGGAAAGAAGAAAAAGATAACACTCTAAAGGCAATAAAAACTTATATATTAATATAGACATTGATAGTGGTATATATGGGTTTCTTATACTTATGAAAATATTTTTTAATAATTGTATATTTATCCGTTGGTACAGGTTAATATATCTATCATGCATTATTTATTTTTTCTCACATTTTTTATTTTCTTATTATTAATAAAAAATATATAATTTTGTCATATAACTATAATTTATCATTTCAGTTATGCTACTTAATTATAGAAGCCATATGTAATATATTTTTTTTTTAAAAAGCCGATCTAAGACGGTTGTAACGCCTCGTTTTACCGTATTGTATTTTATTGCTTTTTAGTGAAAATTCTTTTCCATTTGCTGTAGAATTCCCTTAGTTAGAAATTTTACGAAAAATTCTTTTCTTCTTACTTAAAATAATTCTTACAAAAGATACTAACCATCCATATTGTAAACGAGTTCTTTGTCGCCAAATATTCTTTCAAAGTCCAAAATAAAATACAATCCATAATATAGTCTCAAGTACAGTCCAAAATATTAAAATACAGACCGTTTCCTAAGTTTATTACGTAATACATATCACCAAATAAAATATTTGTCAATATCTTCCACGTAGTCCATCTGCTCACTATGTTGTCCCTCTGCTCGCCCAAATAAATTGAGGTCATCGCAGGTGTCAACCATAGACACAAAAGATAGGGTAAGTTTATGATAAACATAGTTCAAGTAAACATAGTTCAAGCCACACAATATACACATCATACAGATAATCATACAACATATTCATCATGCGATGCATTCTCATCTTATTTATATGATGCATGATTCTCTCAAATTCTCATCACATGGTACCATAGTCAAGATAGCCCCACTCCCTCTGTGGCACAGAATTTATCCATTCAGTTAGGGTAGGTCAGTGTTGCAATAGGAAGGTCACCTCCATCCATGTGATCATCATGGTGGTGTGGTCCTCACTGCCACTACCCCCCAAGCTCAGACTCCTTTTGTCTGAACGCATCGACTCAGTTAAGCTATCTGACACACCTCCTCTTGAGGTAGCACTGCTTAACCCCCGCCGGGCATATGCATATGAAACATGCAAGAATGATTCTCTTTTTATCTCATATTTACTCTTTAATATTACTCTTCACTTAATATCCCATATGCTCAAATTTTCAACATGAATCTTTATAAAGTTCAATATGCTTTGATCATAATTCTAGCATAAAATTAAATAGACATGCTCAAGGATTTATAGTACACTTTTATCAATATATAAACACAAACTTTAGTAAAACATTCTATTATATAATTACAATTCAAACCAACCATTTTCTTAAAGATAATCATAATACATAAAGATTTAAGTTACTTAAGCAATCACTCATTAATCTTAGTTCAAGTCACTTCTTTAAATAATCATTCATTTAACAAGCTTTATCTCTTAGAAGCATTTCATCGAACACATGGTGTGCTTTCATAGAAACACTCAACAACACATAAAATAATACATAACTTTTACTAAAGCACTCAACCATGAAAATATAATCCAAATCCAACAACTTCTTGTATATAAGTCATACTTTACAAAGATCCAAACACTTATTCCAACAAGCAACTCTTAAACATATTTCATTTCTTTGAAACAATTTATCAAACACATGGTGGACAATCTTTATAAAAATAGAAGAAACACTTTAAATAAGCAACACACTATATTTAACATAAACCTCCCCATACATACCTTGTTATTTCTTCTTAAAACTTGACTTCCATCTTCTAATTGCTTCTAGTTCACGTGAGATTTCAAAGTAGCAAGACTTAGGGTTTTTCTTTAATTTTGCTTGAAAGTGAAAGGTAAAAAGAATGTGTAAAGAATAAAAATGAAAAGGATGCAAGAAGAGAAGGCTTTGCACGTTTACTTGGCTTGAGAAGGGACTTGGAATTTTCGGTCCCTACCTTCCTTATATAGTGTTAATGAATGCCTTGCCATGAAAATATCTCTTAGGTCATTATGACCTTGCTTTCCAAAATGGACCAATGACAAGTGTCCTTGCTTTTCATCCAACCAAGTGTCCCTTTTCTTGAATTTTCTCAAGATTTCTTCATTCTTCTTGATAGTACACGTGCACTAGCTTGGCTTGGAGAGCAATCTTCACTAATTTTCTCTCCTTTACATGGAATGGCTAGATGTTAGGGAGATTTTTGTGTTTTTCTTCATTCTTGAATTTTTCCCAAAACCCGTTATAGTAAAATATTTATTATGGATTCGTTAACCGTTGGATTTCCTTAAAATTTTAAAGGTATACTACTATCCCACATATGTAACTTTTGACCATTGGGATTGTTGAAATAATACATGTTCTGCCAAAGGAGACAATAGAAGATTTTTGTTTTCTTTGCATCTATGCCATATAAGTGTCCTAACACTTGTATTCATCACATGGCTTACCTCTACAAGTGGCTTTCATGAATCTTCTTGCCTATTCTACACCATTTTCGTGAACTTTAATCCTAGGGATGTGAATATAAATTTCCTTCCTTTTATACCATTGGATGCTTAAGAAAAACCTAATTCCACTTATGGTTTTCTGTCTCAAACTATTTTGATAATCTGTTATCTAAGAGTATTCTTGTCATTTCCAAAATATCCAAGGGCATTTATGTAAGTTTTCACCTTAATATCTTTCTAAAATATCTAGGAACATTTTTGTAATTCTCAAAAATATCCAAGGGCATTATCATCCTTTTACCTTCAATGGCATTTTTGTCATTTCTAATTTATGGTAAGGGCAATATGGTCATTTTTCCCAAACATTTTCGTAATATCTCTAATTGATATTTCACCCATATAATCAAATCTTCCCTAACTTAAGACTTTCATAAATATCTATTGAACTATAGTTATGAAAATTTTGGGGTGTTACAACGGTTGTTAGGAAAGCCGTCTTAGAATGTTCAAATGTGAACATTCTAAGACGGTCATTCCTAAAATTTAGCTTTTTTTTTTTAAAAAGAATTACATTAATATAAGATGGTTCTTTCTTAAGAGAACTATCTTAGAATGACCACTTTCGAAGATGGTTTTTCCTAAAATTCGTCTTCATAGGCATGTTAGAAAAAAAAAATAGGATCAACGAACACGGTTTTAAGGCAAAATCGCTGTTTTATATAAACAAAGAAAGACAGTTTTGAATTAAAAATCATATTCAAAAACATTAAAAAAAGGGACCAACGAAGACGATTTTAAGGCAAAATAGTCTTTGCGTATAAACAAACAAAGACGATTTTTACTTAAAAACTGTCTTTCGTAGGCATGTTAGAAAAAAAGGATCAATGTCTTTGTATATAAACAAACAAAGATGGTTTTGACTTAATAACTGTCTTCGAAAGCATGTTAAAAAAAACAGGACTTGTTAGAATTGAAGAAGCTGAAGCTTAGGATTCAAAGATGATTAAAGCAAATGAGTGTTGATATTTTACATGCTCAATTAATTTGATGGCATATGTAATTGTGTTTAAGCTTGGTTCATTAGATAAAGCTTTATAATCCTCATTAGTCACTGATAATTCATGCATTCATACATTCATTTGATAAGAATTAATCATGTGGTAATAATCAAAGTTATAGAAATTCATAAAGATAATTAGGAATTATGTAAAACATTTTCTCACTACTTTAATCGATTGCTTTGGTAAAATAATCGATTACAGGCATGTGTAGGTTTTCTGGAAAATGCCTTATGAACATTTTAATCGATTACCACTGGTTTGTAATCGATTAAATAAGCTTTACACAAAATTAGAAACTTTCTATGATAATCGATTATCCTTAGAAATAATCGATTACATAAGCTTCTGCATAATTTTACACAGCATGTTCATCTAGTTTAATCGATTACCAGATGTTAGTAATTAATTAAATGTTCATTGTTAAGTTTTAGGCAAGGTCTGTGTTAATCGATTAAATGGGTACTTAATCGATTACATGTGTGCATTGAAAAACTGAGTTCATCTGGATTAATCGATTACAAGATGATTTAATCGATTATTCTGTTGTGACAAAGTTGCAGATTTCTGATGAACACTTTAATCGATTATCTGGTTAAAATAATCGATTACAATAGTTAAAATAATCGATTACATTGATGAATTAATCGATTACAGTTAGTTAAAACAATTTTTTTTTTTATAAATAGAATAGCTGGGTCTGTGTTAAAATAAGTGAGAAAAACAGAGATACTCGTGCAAGATTTGTGAAATACACATTCTAAAGCTCTCAAGAGTACCTAAGGCTGAGATTAGTGAGATAATCAAATATGATGAGTATCATTAAGAGTTACTTGTGTTTTTAGTCTTGATTATCAAGGATTGAAGATTTATTCAAGCTAGTGCTTAAAGAAAGAAATAAAGAAAGAGTTGTATTCATCTGTTGCATATAATCTCAAGTTGATTGAATTATTTATATCATTGTAATTGTTGAGGATTATAAGGTGATATCTTTCTTGAACCTAAAGCTTGAGTTTGATTGATATTTGTTGTACAATTGTGTTGTATTTCCATATAACATTTGGATTCTTTAAAGCTTTTTCTAGAAAGGATTTCTAAAGGGAAGCACAGAGAGGGGGATCTCTGGTTCTTGATCTTTTGAAAAGTCTATAGGGAATAGATTTTGAATTTTACCTAGGAAGGGTAAAAGAGATCATTTTGTAAGCTTGTAAAATACAAATATTTGTTATAGTGGAATTCTAACCAAGATTTGGTTGGAAGAAAACTGGATGTAGCCTCCGGGGTTGAGAGGTAAACCAATATAAATCTTGCGTGCATTAGATTTTAGTTTATATTTCATTAAATTTTTGAAGTATAGAATTTGTTCATCATACAAACTTGGTTACAACACAAGAGTGATTTGATTGGTGAAGGAAATTGTTTTCTAATTGGTTTTGAATAAATACGATCCTTTTGAAGTCTTCCGCTGTTATAAGTTTTTGAAAGGAAATTTTAAAACTTTGAGGTAAAACCTGTAACGCCTCCTTTTACTTTCTCATGTTCGATTGATTTTAGATGAAATCTCATTTCCACTGTGTATTAGAATTATTTTAGTTATAAATTTCATGAAAAAGTTCTTTCTTCTTGCTTCGATTTTACAATTTATTCGTAGCATAAACGATTCTTCCTCACCACGGTTTATTTATAATAAAAATACAGTCCATCAATACAGTCCAAAATATAGTTCATCATACAGTCCCAAATACATGTCAACACAAAATACAACTGATCTAAGTCTAGTACAACTCATCAAAAATATCTTCATCATCTTCTCTTCATAGTCATCCGCTACTTTACTGTTTTTCTGCTCGCTCAATTAAATTGAGGTCATCACAGGTGTCAACCACAGACACAAAATACGGTAAGTTTATGACAAACATAGTTTGAATAAAAACATATATAAAAGAATATACACACAGATGATTATAATAGCATTTATAAAATAATATGCATGCATGATTCACCCACAGATTAAATCACACCATCTACACAACACATAGATATGCAACGTACTCATCAAGTGATGCATGCTCATCTTCTTTATAAGATGCATGATTTTCTCAACATCTCATCATCAAATGGCCATAGTCAAGATAGCTTAACACCTCGCGAATTGGATCGATCAGTTAGGATAGGTCCGTGTTGCAATAGGACTCACACCCACACTACATGTGATCATCATGGGTAGGTGATCTCCCCACAGCCACTATCCCCCAGTTCATTCACCCTTGAACGTTCGATCTCAACTCTAGCTATCTGACAACAACTTCACGGACTAGCCCCCGCCAGGCATATGCATATGAAAATGCATGAATGATTTACTTTTATCACATATTTTCTTATTAATCATTACTCTTCTTCTTATATCTCATACACCTCAAAGCTCAACATCTTTGAAAACTCATGGCATATGCTTTTTAAACAACACGTAAAGCTTCTTTCAACCATCAATCATATGGTAGGCAACTTTGTTCATAATAGAAAATAAGTAAAATGATATTTAAACTTAGCATAAGTAATACTCAAGAATTGGTAAAACACTTTTTAATACATAAGCTTTACTATTTCCCAAAACAACCATTTTCTTAAATATAATTATAATATCTAAGGTTTCAACTATTTAAAATATTCACTGATTAAGCTATACTTAAACATAAATCTTTATGAAATTCAATATGATAACATGCTTCAACATACTTCTAGCACCATATACATGCTCATGGATTCATAGAATATTTTCAACCAAACATATAACTTTTAGTAAAATATTCCATTAGATAACTTTGATTCCTCTAATTTCTGGTCACTTCTAACTTTCATCCATTAAATTAAGTTCAAATTATTTATTTAATAATCATTTGTTAAACTAAAACTAAGTTACTTAGTCGAACAAGCATTAAAGTAACTATCTTGAGCTCTTTGAGACAATTCATCAAACACCTAGCATGCAAAGCTTAGTTTCTTATGAAAACAAGTAAGGATTCTCATGTAATTAATATTCAAACTTGGCTTATCATAAACTTCCCTATATCTTGCTTTCCTTAAGCTTTTGGACAGCCTTCATCCTAGTGCTTATAGTTCTTCACGTGGGATTTTCTTAAGGCTAGTGGGCTTGGTTTTATGTTAAGCAAAAAGGCAACTAAAATGGACTATTTAGAAAATGATGGAAGTGAAATATTAGAAAGTGATGGAAGTGGAATGTTTGCATGTAGCCTTGCCTCCAACCAGCCCATGTTTCGGTTCCACCTCCTTTTTATAAGCTTGTTGGTCTTTGATTTTTGTTATAAATATCTTAACTTAGCTTTCCATACACTTAATTTTTATTGGCTAGTCTTTTTCCTCCTTACAAGTGGCCATGTCTTGAAACTTCTACATTATTCTTCCTTTCAAATTGCACGTAGCTTCTCCCTTAGCCAGCCTTCAATTTCGGTCCTTCCTTGGTTTAGTATTAATGAAGTGCAAAATATCTTCCTAAGCTATGATGTTTAACTTTCCAAGTGGACCAATGATATGAATCCTTGTTTTTCTCCTCACCAAGTGTCCAAGTTCTACATCCTTCTCCTTGATTCTTCATTTGCACGTAGAATGCTAGGCTTCTAGGAAAAGTTTCACCAATTTTTCTTTCTTTTACATGTAGTAGCCAACATTTAAAGATTTTTGTGTTTTTGCTTCATTCATTGCTTATTATATTATCTTGAAATTGAATAAAATTATTTCTAGTATTTAGTAAAATCTAATTTATATTTCTAACATAAGAATAATATATTTCTAAGCCATCCTCAATTCCACTAAAATTATTCAGAGTGTTAGTTAGACTTTACCTACAAAATCACTTTTATCTTAATTCTAATTGGTCCATCTTTGCCTTTAATTATTAAAATTACTAAACTAGCTTATTAAAGCAATCTATTCCTCTTATAATTAAGAGAAAATGCTATAGATTGTGTCTATCCTTTTCCTGTGGTTTTTTGATGCCTGAGGTAGTCTGTATCGAGCTCTTTTCAAAATATCTTCCAAAATTCTTAGAAATTATAGTTTATGGTTTTCTGCCACCAACCATGTTGATAATTTGTTATCTAGGAGTATATTGTCTTTTCCTCAATTTCCCAAAAAATCTGACCATTTCTAGGCTAAAGGGTATTTTGGTCATTTTTAAAATATCCAGGGGCATTTTCGTCATTTTGACCTCAAGGGCATTTCTGTCATTCCTAGTTTAAGGAAAGGGTAATATGGTCTTTTCCCTTAACCATTTCACCCAAATAACTCAAATATAGACTATCAATTTGCCTAAGACTTGCTTTAATATTTAACGGTAGTTCTGAAATTTTGGGATGTTACAAAACCAATTCACCCCCCCTCTTGGTTTATTTGCATAAGTGTTCATTGTATTTTTCAATTGGCATTAAGACCTGGTTCTTGTAATTTGCTCAAGATCTTTTGAAAATCCTTGACAATGAATACTAATCAAATAGCATTCAAGGAGAGAGCCTCATTGAATAGACCACCTTTGTTTGAAGGAGAACATTTTAGTTTTTGGAAAAATAGGATGCAAATCTTCATCCAATCTAATGACTCGGGTGCTTGGAATTGTATTAAGAAAGACCCTTTCATTCCTACCAAAGTTGTTTATGGCAAATCAGTACCAAAAGAATGGGAAGAAATGTTTGAAATAGAAAAGAAAATGGTTCAATATGATTTCAAGGCAAAGAATATGATAACTTCTGCATTATCTTTCGATGAATTTTTCAAGTCTGTTAGGTGTAAAAGCGTCAAAGAAATGTGGGAACTACTTGAAGTTACGCATGAAGGTACAGATGATGTGAGAAGATCAAGGAAACATACTCTCATTCATGAATATGAAATGTTCAAGATGAGAGATGATGAGAACATCTCACAGCTTCAAACTATATTCACCCACATAGTGAATCATTTGGTTGGGCTAGGGAAGACTTTTGATGTAGAAGAGCTGAACATCAAGATCCTTAAATGCCTAACAAGAGATTGGCAGCCTAAAATCACAACCATCAAAGAATCAAAGGATTTATCAAAGATGTCCATGGCAGCTATGTTTGGTAAGCTCCTTGAGTATGAACTTTAATTGTCTCAATTAACTCATGGTGAAGATGCAGATAAAAGGTATAAGAGTATAGCATTAAAAGCTGCACCTTCAAAGATTGAAGTGAAGATGATTCAAGTGAAAATGAGGATGATGAGAATATGAATCTCATTGTAAGGAAGTTTACCAAGTTTTTGAGGAAGAATAAAAACATGTAACACCCCGGACGTCTCCGGCATGTTATCATTAATAATATCATAAGCGCGCTATCGGCGTCAACAAACGCGTGGCGGAAGCGATAGAATCGTTTATCTTGATTACATTATGCATGGAATATAAAAACCACTTAACAGAGAACATAAAACAAGCCATATGCTGATCCAGATAAAACATAAACAACTAAATAGGCAG
>PYAF01003112.1:14671-36416 GCA_007407185.1 Glycine tomentella
TTTTTGTACATCTGGCGCGGGTCGCGCCGTTCTTCACGCGGGTCGCGCCGCAGGCCAGAATAGCCTATTTCCACTCTTTCTCAAGCGTTTATGCCGCCTTTCAAGGGATTCCAAGGCCTAATTATATTTCCTCCATAATAAGCTTAATCCTAAGCTTAACGCATGCTTCCTCATATGTTTACAAATCCCAGATATTACAAAACAGAAGGCAACCACAACAAAAGAAAAGAAGTGATAGCACCTACAAGAACAACAACCCCTCCTCCATAACTTGCTTTGAATGTGGAAAGCAAGGACACATAAAGTCTAAATGCCCCTCATTAGCAAAGAAGCCACAAGTTGAGAAAAGATCAAAAAGGGATGGAAAACCTAGAAAAGCCTACATTGCTTGGGAGGACAATGAATCCACAAGTTCTGAGTCCTCTTCAGAAAAAGAAGTTGAAGCTCACCTATGTCTTACATCTACCATTTGTGAAGAAGAAGAAACATCAAGTACACAATCTGAGGTAAATTATGAATTTGAAAATGTAATTGATGCTTTTCATGAGATGGCATGTAGCCAAGCTTGCTGAACTGCAAGAAGAACTTTGTAAATTGAATGAAGAACATGACAATTTTCTTTCAAGTTACAAGAAAAATAGATGTACATGCTCCTTAGCCAGTTCTAAGGTTGGTAAATGCAATGAATTGTAGAAAGAATTTGATGAGTACAAGGTGAGTAAAGAAAAAGAAAATATGATTTTGCAAACTGAAAATAGTTATTTGGTTGATTTGCTTAGGAAATATTACAAAGGCAAATGTAACTTAGATGAAATGCTAAGTGTCCAAAAATATGCTGTGATACTTATGGTTTGGGATATAAACTTGGATCTAAAACTCAAGGTAAACTCGTGTTTGTACCTCCAAAACATAAGTACCATAGGCAGCACAATCAATCAAATGCCTATCATAGATTTTCTCTTGCTAACTGATCTAAATCTCCTACTTGCAATTATTGTATGTTAAAAGGTCATACATCATATAAGTGCTTTGCTAGAAGATTTTACGTTCCAAATGGAGAATGCATATGGGTTGAGAAAAGAAAGAAAGCAACCCTTTGGACCCAACTTAAATTGGGGACCCTCTTCTCTTCTTAATTTGATTTGTGCAGATGTGTCTTAGAGCAAAATCATCAATATGGTACCTAGATAGTGGATGCTATAGATACATGACAGGAGACATATCCAAGCTAACAGATGTAGTACTTGAAGAAAGATCATATGTTACCTATGGGGACAACAATAAAGGTAGAATTATTGGACAAGGCAACATAGGAGACAGCTTAACCATTAAGATCAAGGATGTGCTTTATGTTGAAGGGCTAAAGCACAATCTACTAAGCATTAGTCAGTTGTGTGACAAGGGTTTCAAAGTCACCTTCAACAATGAGACTTGCTTGATACATGAAGGAAAAACTGGTAAAGTTGCACATATTGGCAAAAGGAAGGGTAACATCTATCTTCTATCCATTGACCATGCATTCATACATAAAACTAATTGCTTAATGAGTAAAGTAAATGAGACATGGTTATGGCATAGAAGAACATCTCATATTAACATGCATCATCTCAACAAGTTAATAAGAAAGGAATTAGTAATTGGTCTATCTAAGCTTAAGTTTGAGAAGGATAAAATTTGTGAAGCATGTCAAAGAGGAAAGCAAATTAAAAATTCTTTTCAAAGTAAGAACATGGTTTCTACTTCTAGACCTCTTGAATTGCTTCACATGGACTTATTTTGTCCTTCAAGAACTATGAGTATTGGAGGAAATTACTATGGACTTGTTATTGTAGATAACTATTCTAGATACACTTGGACATTGTTTATAAGATCTAAAAGCCAAGCATTCACAACTTTTAAGAAACTAGCCAAATTAATTCAAAATGAAAAGGGCTGTAATATTGTTTCAATTAGAAGTGACCATGGTGGTGAATTCCAAAATAAACACTTTGAAAAGTTTTGTGAAGATTTTTGGAATTAATCACAATTTTTTAGCTCCAAGAACACCTCAACAAAATGGTGTTTGAAAATAATAGGAATACTTCACAACAACCAAGAGGGGGGTGAATTGGTTGAACCTTGGTATTTTTTAAAACAAATTCAAATCAGAGTTTCAGGATCTTTATCACTTTCAAAACCAAGAAATCAATTTACTTAATCAAATGTCTCAGCCCAAGAATTCAATAGATCAAAACTGAACTTGTTGAACAATGAATATAACTCAAAGAATTAAAGATCAATGAATAAGATGAGAATAGAGATATAGAAATAAGAACACAAGCAATTAATACTGGTTCACTTCAAAACATGAAGCTACATCCAGTTTCTTCTAATTCACACTGAATTAGAGTTCCACTGTTATAAATTGTTCTTACAAGCTTTTACAAGAACCTCCCTTTATCAACCCTAGATAAAAAACAAAAATCTAAAACCCTATTAGACTTCTAAGGAGAAAGATTCAGAGAACACTACTCTGATCTTTAAGCTAGAGAACCCTTCTCTAGTCCCAAGCAAGAAGAACCTAATTATAATAGCCAATATCAATAAAATTTGAAAACAGAATTACAATCAATGAATTAAGGAAAGAAACAAACTGATGATCCAGTGAATGACATGCAAATGAATGAACAAATCAGGTTGAAAGACAAAAACAAACTCAGAGAATTCTTCTTCCTTAACCTTTGAAAGAGATTTCTTGCTTAAAGAATTATTCAAATACCCATGAATGTTTTAGATGAAGCAAGAACTCGTAGAACTCAGAAATTCACTTTGGAAGTGTTTAGAAAGCTTGTGTATACTCAGAAATACGAATTGATCAAGTTACAAAACAAGCCAAGCTTCCACTTCTATTTATAACAGAAGTTGTAACTAACCGTAATCGATTACACGCTCCAAATAATCGATTAATACGAGTGTGTAATCGATTAAATTAAAATATAATCGATTAAAGTGTTCAAGAATCATTCTGGGTTTTCACCAAGAGCAATATAATCGATTATCCCGAGCTGTAATCGATTAACGCAGAAATATTTATCCTCAAAGTGAACTGTGTAATCGATTAAGTCAGGAACACATGATTTTCAGTTTGAACTATATAATCGATTATAATTTCTAGTAATCGATTATTCCAAGAAGACTTAAAAACTGATTTTAACTAAATAATTGATTAAAACAAAGCAGTTCAGTCCTATGCAAAGGCAAAATAATCGATTAAACTGATAGGTAATCGATTAAAATGTTTATGAAGGTTTTTCAGATTTGAACGAAGAACAAAATAATTGATTAACCCTTTTATGTACTCGATTAAATCAGTGAAAAACTTATTTTTCCAAAAACCTTTCAATTCAATTAAAACCTTATGTAAATGTTAAAATCTTTGTTTGATTTTAATAAAAAACATTTAGTTAATTCAATGTATGAATGAATGAATGCAGGGATCAATCATATAGCTTTCCTTTTACATAATATTTCAATTCCAATTGTTCAAGTCTTTTAAGCATGTTGAAAGCTCAACCAATCTTGAATCAAAGACTTCCAAACTTGATAAAGCTCCCCCTGTATCCAACAGTGTTATGGAGAGGAAAAACAAATCACTTGAAGAAGGAGCAAGGACGCTTCTAAATGAAACAAAATTATCTAAGCATTTTTAGGCTGATGCAGTGAGCACAGTTTGTTATACCTTGAATAGAATTCTCATAAGGCCTATTTTGAAGAAAACCCCTTATGAAATCTATAAAGGAAGGAAACCAAACATCTCTCACTTTAAAACATTTGGCTGTAAATGCTTTGTTTTAAACAATGGTAAAGATAATCTTGGCAAGTTTGATTCAAAAGCTGATGAAGCCATCTTTCTTGGATATTCCTTGCAAAGTAAGACCTATAGGATCTTCAACAAGAGAACCTTGTGTATTGAAGAATCAGTACATATAGTATGTGATGAGTCTAACTCTTCTTTAGAAGAAGTTTTAAGTGATAATGATGCAGAAACAAAAGAGGAAAAACAACAGCCTATTGAAGTTAGTAAACAAGAAGAAGATGAAGCACAACTAGAGTCCAATCAAGAGGCAGCCATACCTAAACACAAAGATTGGAGGAACACAAGAGATTTATCATTGGACAACAAAATTGGTGATGTATCTAAGGGAGTAACTACTAGATCTTCTTTAAGAAATCTTTGTTGTACTATGGCTTTTGTATCACAAATTGAACCAAATAATATTGAACAAGCCTTATTAGATGAACATTGGTTAATTGCTATGCATGAGGAGTTAAATCAATTTAAAAGGAATAATGTTTGGGAACTTGTCCCTAGACCTTCCACTCACACACCTATTGGCACTAAGTGGGGTTTTAGAAACAAGCTGGATGAAAGTGGCATCATAATAAGAAACAAAGCTAGATTGGTTGCAAAGGGTTACAACCAAGAGGAAGACATTGATTATGATGAAACTTATGCTTTAGTTGCTAGATTAGAGGCCATAAGGTTACTTCTTGCATATGCATGTATGTTGAACTTTAAATTGTTTCAAATGGATGTGAAAAGTGCTTTTCTTAATGGTTATATTGATGAAGAGACGTATGTTGACCAACTTCCTGGTTTTGTAGATCATCAATATCCTAACCATGTGTTCAGATTGAGAAAAGCTTTATATGGTTTGAAACAAGCTCCAAGGTCTTGGTATGAGAGGTTAAGCAAGTTCTTGCTTGATCAATCATTCACAAGAGGAGAAGTGGATAAAACCTTGTTCATCAAAAGAAGAGACAAAGACATACTCTTGGTACAAATCTATGTTGATGATATTATTTTTGGTTCCACTAATCATTCTTTGTGTAAAGAATTTTTAGCTTGTATGCAGAAAGAGTTTGGAATGTCTATGATGGGAGAGCTCAGATTCTTCCCAGGACTACAAGTTAAGCAAATAAAGAATGGAACTTTCCTTAGCCAATCAAAATATTGCATGGAAATGTTAAAGAAGTTTGACATGGAAAATTACAAAGCTGTAGCAACACCAATGAGAACTTCTACCTACCTAGATTCAGATGAAAAAGGGAAAATAGTTTATGAGTCAAGATATAGAGGAATGATAGGATCATTGCTTTATCTTACAACAAGTAGACCTAACATTATGTTAAGTGTTTACTTGTGTGCTAGATATCAAGCCAATCCTAAAGAGTCTCATCAAACTGCAGTGGAAAGGATCTTAAAGTATCTAAAATCTACACCAAAAGTGGGGCTTTGGTATCCAAAAGGTACAACAATCATCTTAATAGGATACTCTGACTCTGATTTTGCAGGATGCAAATTGGATAGAAAGAGCACAAGTGGTACTTGTCATCTATTGGAGAGGTCTTTAATTTCTTGGCATTGCAAAAAGCAATCAAGTGTAGCCTTGCAGATAGCTGAAGCTGAGTACATATCAGCTGGAAGTTGTTGTGCTCAAAGCTTATTGGTTGAAGCAAATCCAAGATTTTGGTGTGGAACTTCAACACATACCACTTCTATGTGATAATACAAGTGCTATTAATATCTCCAAGAATCCAATCATGCATTCCAGGACAAAACACATAGAGATAAGACATCACTTCATCATAGATCATGTGCAAAAAGGTAACATCAAAATTGAGTTTGTTGAAAGTAACAATCAATTGGCTGATATTTTTACCAAATCTTTGGATAGAGATAGATTCTTTACTTGAAGAAACATGCTTGGTATATTAGATGAATCTAGTATATGTTGATTGACAATCCTGTGCTTGTTACTATGTAAATGACTAGCTTGAATATTGTGTGAAAGACATTAACTCAAAATTGGAAATTGAATACATGTTAGATGTAACATCCTTCCAATTACTATATTATGCCTAGGTCATAATACGTAACTAGAAGATGTTAACTTTCCTAACGTAAATTTTTAATCAAAATCGATTTGAGAAAAACTTATCTCAATATTAGAAAATTACGCTTATATCGAGCCTGCAGAGACTTTTTGGTCTCTTTCATAAACTACAACTTAGTAATAACTTGTAAATAATATTCTCTATAATAATAGTAATGATTATATATTACAATGCATATAACGAAATACTACAAGTCTGCAACATTAAAAGAAATCTTCCAACTTGTTCTCACTTTGTAGTTCCTCCTTTCGATTTACCTATCTGGAATGACACGGGAACTACTAAAACAGTGAGAATTCCAAAGAATTCCCAGTAGGTGAAAATTTGCTTATCATACAGTGTCATTGTCATCATTCCAACTACTTCGGTTTATTAAGAAAAACATGTGAACAATTATGGTTGATTTTTAATTTCATAAACATATAACCCGAAGTAGATTCATTTTATTCACAAACACTTAAAAATAAGCTCATACTTCATTAATGCAAGCATCATTTTCAATCATGTCAATGCATAGCTTACCTTTGTTATTTTCCTCTTTAATACGCTAAACTAGACAATGATCTCATTACTAGACTTAGGTTGCTCCCGCAGGGTCGTGCTCAGCTCAACTGTATTAGCTTTTGGGGTCCCATAGGGTCGTTCTCAGCTTAACTGTATCACTCTTGGGTCAATAAGTCTTTCCCACAGGGTCATGCTCGGCTTAACCGTATCACCCGTTGGATACCATTAGGGTCGTGCTCAGCTTAACTGTATCACCCTTCAGGTATTATCTTTCTTTAGTCTTTCCCTCAAGGTCGTGCTCAGCTTAACCGTATCACCCTTCAGGTCTTATCTTTTTATATTTCTTAATGCACATGACATGCAAAGCTACATAACTCATGTCATACAATTATGCCACAAAACATCAAGATTTCATCATCACAAAGAAAATCATAACAAAGAACATCATGACAACAAGATTTCTTACTACATTCGGTTCCTCCGATAGTCTATACTCATCTAATAGTCATTAAATTCCCATTTTTAGTATGTTAAAATAAACTTCCTAAGCTTTCTAAAAAAGGTATCACATGCCTCAATTGAAGTTATAAAACTCTAGATATAATATTTTACAAATAGAACTTCAAATCTACTAGCAGTCTCAAAATTCCACACTAACATCTCCTAGAGTTTTCACGATTTCAATCAGTTCAAAATATAGTTTTAGCTGAAATTTTTATACGTTATAGTTGACATTTAGATCTTTAATTACATATATTATACACCTAATTTGAATAAGAAATGAGAGAGAAATAAATTTTCAAAACAGATGGTAGAAGTTGTTTGGGTGTGGATAGTTTCGGACAGCCTGAGCTAAAATAATTTTTGGGCATGATTCACTACTTAGTTTGGTCCCATATTTTAGGAGAACATAGAGGACATCCTATTATTTAAAATGAGTGGTCAAACATCTAATTTGGTTAAGTATAGAGGGAGATATGGAAATTTCAAAACAATTCAAAATTCAGCTTACAGCCATACGAATTATCTCAAGAATCAAATGATAAAATGAAACTAACTTTCACCTACCTCAAACAAGTTTGCTTCCAATTCCTCCAAGTATTTGGCTGCACCTTAAGGTCATGAAAGAATGAAAGGCTTGTCTAATATTTGATGCTTTGGAAAGGAAAGGATGAAAATGAAATGAAATGAAAGAGATGAGAGAGATTCACGTGAAGGTGTAGTAGGATGAAGTCTTGAGAATGACTTCCACTTAAGGCCTCCCTTCTCCCCTTTATATAGTAGTTGGAAAATAATAGAATATTTACAAAAATCTCCTAAGTCATGATGCTTCCATTACAAGTGTCCCTACACTTGTCATGACCTTTGCAAGTGTCCCACCACTTGTCATGGTCTTGAAGCTTCTTTCTTTTTTTCTTCCAAGTGTCCCTCCACTTGGCAAATCATGAAGTTTCTCCATGGTTCTCCATCTTTCACGTGAATACTAGAGGAAAGGAGAGAAATATTGCTTCCTTTCATGTTACTTTATGTACATATGTCATTTTTGATGATGAAGAAAATCTAATTCCATTATGGCTTCACACATGCATTTTCTAGTAGGAAGTCAAGTTTGATTTGAACTCTTCTACCTAAAGATAATATTGAATAATAGAATTCTAGATTTTTCCAGAAACTGACTTCAATTTCAGTAAAAATTGCTCACAAGTAATCTATACAGAGTACTACTCAGACTTTTCTTACAAGACTGTTCTTATCTTAATTCTGATTGGTCCATACTACTTTTGACAATCAAAATTACTAAACCATTTTATTAAATAAGTCTATTCATCCTATAATTAAGAGAAAATTCCTCAGATCCTACTTATCATTTTTTCATATTTTTCTAATGCTTGAATTCTTTTGAATAAAGTTTCAAAGTTATTACCTTATAAAATTCATAGAAGTTCTATTCTAAGATTTTCTGTCACAAAAGTATTTTGATAATCTGCCATCTAAGAGGATTCTGTAATTTCATCAAGTTTTCACAAAATATCTAAGGGTGTCTTGGTAATTTTAGCCTCAAGGGTATTATGGTAATTCGTCATTCTAGGGTCATGATTGTATTTTTCCAAAATATCCAAGGGTATTTTTGTAATTTCTACCTTAAAATATCTAACCAAAATATCCAGGGGTATTTATGTAATTTTCACCTCAAGAGCATTTTTGAAATTTTTGTTTCAAGGGTAATATGGTAATTCTCATGTCAAGGGAAAGGGTAATATGGTCAGTCTCCTTTAATTATTTTTGTAATTTCTCTTTTTATGTCTAACTAACATATTTAAATTTTTGGGATGTTACATTAGATGCTGCTAAAATCTGATTTTTTTTAAGCTGATATAATCGATTAGCACAAAATCTTAATCGATTATTTGCTCATCTGATGCTTCTATAAAATAAGTCAAAGCTGTTGTAATCGATTAAACCATCGAAATAATCGAGTATTCACAACTCGAGTTTCTGAAAATCAAGTTCACTCTGGTATAATCGATTACATCGACGAAATAATCGATTACATGAAATCTCAGAATATCTCCAAATTTTGAATAAGTCTGGAATAATTGATTACTTTATCGAATTAATTGATTATGAGTCATGTATATCTGAGAAATCTGTCTCATTCTGCTTTAATCGATTATCTCCAATTATAATTGATTACACTTCTGCTTCTATAAGCCACCTGTGCTGAAATAATCGATTGCCTTGTATTTTAATCGATTACCTCATTTTTTCCAGAATTGAAATTTTAAATGAAATAATCGATTAAATAATGAAATAATCAATTATTTAAGTGGTTACTGCAAAAATCTGACAGTTTTGAAACTGCCCAACTGCAATAAACCATGATTTGATACCATCTAAGCCTTAATGGTAGTGATTAAGGGTCACAACAACTATATTTTCGAATTTTCAACTACCCATTACATCAAAATTTCTTATAAATAGAGACTTGAAATCTCACACCTTCAAGCCTTGCAATGTTCTACTCTTTGTCTCAAAATTCTAGCTCAGAAACCATCTTGCTTTGTAAGTTCTTTTCCTTCTTATTTATAAAATTCGTGTCCTGTTATTCTCTCAACATGTCTTACCTCCAAAAAAGGCCAAAACCTCAAAGCTCAAGCTCAAGCTCAATCCTCAAACCCTGTAGTCAATCGGCTTGATCATTGGTTCACCAATGAGGCTGACAAAATGAACTATCTCCAGTTCAATGTTACCAAGTTACTCTATCCTGCAAAGTTCTTGAACCATGGTTGGTTTACTGAACAAGGATTTCAATTCCCTCAAATGTTAGAACAACAAGGTCTAACAAAATTTGTTGAAATGAAAGGGAATTTTTACCCTGACCTTGTAAAAGTCTTCTATTCCTGTTCCAAAATCTCTATGCATGGAACAATTCTCACCCAAGTGAATGGAGTGACTATGGAGATTACTCCAGAAATATGGCATGAAGTTGTTGGGATCTCCTTTGATGGGGAAAGAAGGTTTGACGAAGAAGCTAAAGGATACAACAGAACGGAAACCTATAGAGGTATGCTCATTGACCCTCACATGAATCTTAGGCTAAGATTAAGTACAAGACCTATGACACATGAAAATAGGTCCTACACTCTATCATCACCTACATCCTCACTCCAAGATCCATCAACCATGCACAAGCCACAGATGATGAACTCCAAATTGTTTATGGATTAAAGAATGGAATCAAGTTAAATTGGATCCTTATACTTTAAGAGATCATGCAGAAATCCAAGAGATTGGTAAATTACCCCTTTCCTTATGCTGTATTAGTTTCAAGATTCATTGATTATTTTCAAGTGGATGTATCCAATGAAGTCATGGATCACACCAATGCAAGCAACAACCAAATAAAGGAAAAGCACCTCACTAAGCTTGGAATGGTGAAGACACCATATGGCTAGCAAATGGCAGGCCAACCAGTTCCTTTGGCTGAAGAGGAAGGAGAAGAGGGAGATGATGAAGGAAATCAAATTGGAGATGCTAGAGAAGAACAAGAAGAAGCTGCACCATCTGAACCTCAATACTCTTAATTTGAATCTTTAATGATACAAAAGATGGATGCTTTATTCTCACTACATCATGAACAAAGAAATGAAATTAATTCTTCATTAGAGGAACTTAAGACTAGGGTACCCAAGGACTTAGATTGATCTCTTTGTTAGATTGAATCTAGGGACTTAGATTGATCTCTTTGTTCTAGTCTAAGTTTAACTGTGTTTTATGTTATGTTTTGTGTTTGAATTTGTTAAGTTTGGTTTAGTTTTTATTTTTATGGTCGATGTAATTTGTTCATTCTATGATTAATGAACTATTTTCAATTTCCCTTTCTATTTGTATGCTTTAATTTCAATTTTTGAATTTGACATGCCAAATAGGGGGAGTAGTAAGATAGTAGTAAGGTAGTAAGAAAAATGAATGAAATGAAATGGGAGTAGTTAATGAATGAAATGAAAGTATGAAAATGTAAGTAGTAGAATGATAGAATGAATGTGAATTTGAAATGCTTAATATCATATTCATTTGAAATGACACATTGATATTGAACAATGAAATGCTTTGAATATGAGTTGAATAATCTAAGAAACTCAGGGGGAGTTATTATAAAAATGCCTAATGAATGTTTGAATGTTTGAATGTTTTTATTTATTAATCAAGTTATGATTATGCTTGATCTTTATGTTTGATATTTGTGAAAAGCTGAGAAATTTTCAAATCATACATCTCTTCATTGAAGCCAAAGAGTATGTTTCATTAATAAAGTATTTGGCATGCTCAAAATCAAAAAGGAGGAGATTGTTAGAATTGAAGAAGCTAAAGCAAATGATTCAAAGATGATTGAAGCAAATGAGTTTTGATATTTTACATGCTCAATTAATTTGATGGCATATGTAATTGTGTTTAAGCTTGATTCATTAGATAAAGCTTTATAATCCTCGTTAGTCACTGATAATTCATGCATTCATTTGATAAGAATTAATCATGTGGTAATAATCAAAGTTATAGAAATTCATAAAGGCAATTAGGAATTGTGTAAAACATTTTCTCACTGCTTTAATCGATTACTTTGGTAAAATAATCGATTACAGGCATGTGTAGGTTTTCTGGAAAATGCCTTATGAACATTTTAATCGATTGCCACTGGTTCATAATCGATTAAATAAGCTTTACACAGAATCAGAAACTTTCTGTGATAATAGATTATCTTGGGAAATAATTGATTACATAAGCTTCTGCATAATTGTACACAACATGTTCGTTTGGTTTAATCGATTACCAGATGTTAGTAATCGATTAAATGTGCATTGTTAAGTTTTAGGCAAGGTCTGTGTTAATCGATTAAATGGGTACTTAATCGATTACATGTGTGCATTGAAAAACTGAGTTCATCTGGATTAATCGATTACAAGATGATTTAATCGATTATTCTATTTGTGACAAAGTTGCAGATTTCTGATGAACACTTTAATCGATTATATGGTTAAAATAATCGATTACAATAGTTAAAATAATTGATTACATTGACGAATTAATGGATTATAGTTAGTTAAAGCAGTTTTTTTTTTTTTTTTTATAAATAGAACAGTTGGGTCTGTGTTAAAATAAGTGAGAAAAACAGAGATACTCGTGCAAGATTTGTGAAATACACATTCTAAAGCTCTCAAGAGTACCTAAGGCTGAGATTAGTGAGATAATCAAATATGATGAGTATCATTAAGAGTTACTTGTGTTTTTAGTCTTTATTCTCAAGGATTGAAGATTTATTCAAGCTAGTGCTTAAAGAAAGCAATCAAGAAAGAGTTGTATTCATCTGTTGCATATAATCTTAGGTTGATTGAATTATTCATATCACTATAATTGTTGAGGATTATAAGGTGTTATCTTTCTTGAACCTAAAGCTTAAGTTTGATTGATATTTGTTGTATAATTGTGTTGTATTTCATATAACATTTGGATTCTTTAAAGCTTTTTCTAGAAAGGATTTCTAGAGGGAAGAACAGAGAGGGGATCTCTGGTTCTTGATCTTTTGAAAAGTCTATAGGGAATAGATTTTGAATTTTACCTAGGGAGGATAAGAGAGATAATTTTGTAAGCTTGTAAAGAACAGATATTTGTTATAGTGGAACTCTAACCAAGATTTGGTTGGAAGAAAACTGGATGTAGCCTCCGGGATTGAGAGGTGAACCAGTATAAATCTTGTGTGCATTAGATTTCAGTTTATATTTCATTAAATTCTTGAAGTATAGAATTTGTTCATCATACAAACTTGATTACAGCACAAGAGTGATTTGATTGGTGAAGAAAATTGTTTTCTAATTGGTTTTGAATAGATAAAATCCTTTTGAAGTGTTCCACTGTTATAAATTTTTGAAAGGAAATTTTAAAACTTTGAGGTAAAACCAATTCACCTCCCTCTTGGTTTATTTGCATAAGTGTTCATTGTATTTTTCAGGACTTACGAAGACGATTTTTACAATCGTCGTTGAATCTCATGGTTTTCAATGACACGCGCAACGATAGTTTTACAACCGTCTTTGTAAGGGGTTTAGAACCTTCATTGTTAGCCTATTTTGTAGTAGTGCTTGTTCTTGGACTCTTGAGTCTAGCCTAGAATTGTTTCCTATTTCACTATAGTAAAGAAGCTTGATTGGATTGGAAGTTTTTACTTAAGAATTATAGAGAGGAACAAGAGTGGAAAAAGGCAAGAGAGAACATTAAAGAAAGAGCCTAGATAAAGTGTGCAAACATGAGTATAAGTGACAAACACTTAGAGAGTGGTGAGAATTTCCTAATATACTTGTGTTTTTGCTAACCATTTCTTTTGAAGGATGAGCTCAATAGGAGATGAGGCTTTGTCACCTAAGACCTCTAGGTTGATGAAAGCCATTTCAAAACAAATGAAAGACTTACAAACCAAAATGGATGCAAGGTTTGAGGAGTTACAAAGGGAGACCCAAAGAAGGAGTCATCCAATTGGGAGTGTGGATGGAGAGGCTCATGGCAATAGGAGGTTGAGTGAGTATGTTTCCTCTCATGGAGGAAATTATGAAGATGAGGGGAATGAGAGTGGTGATTGGAGAATAAATACTAAGAGCATCTTTAGTGCTAGATCTTGAGCAAAGATCTTGAGCTCAAGATCTGATCTTCACTAGATCTCCCAATAAAGGAAATGAAGAGATCTCCAACATGGAGAATGGGTTCTTGTACAAGATCCCTCAAGATCTACACATTGTTCAAACACTAGCTACTCAATCATACATCCTCATTCAATAATAATTAAGCCCTAATCCCTTAGTGACATTAACCCTTTAACCCTTTTCAATACCCTAATCCCTTAGTAGCATTTATTAGGTTAAGCATTAAGTGATGCACTAGAAAGATTGCAAGCCTACATCCCTATCCCTAGGTGATGTAAAACAAGTCACCACATTGGGTTTCAAGACTAAAGCCCCAATATCCCTATTGTGAGCCCTAGCTCTGAGCTCTCAACTAGGTTGATCAAGTCTAGAGAAGAGATGAAGACATTCAAGCAAAGTGTAATGAAATAACATAGCATAAAGGAATAATAATATTCAATCCATTCCAAATGAGATTTACATAGAGTATTTGCCCTAACTACAAAAGGAAACTAGCCAAACCTAGACATGGATGGCCTTGGTACAACAAAAAGAAGCATGCTTGATGATATGTACAAGGAAGAAGAGGAAGGGAAGTGGGAAGAACCCTCTTCCCCTCACACCCAAACCCTAGCTCAGCTCCCAAGCCTTCTTTCTCCTCCTTTGGTGATGATTTTCATCCAAAAGCCCCTCTTTAGTGCTGAGGCTTCATTATTTATAGAGTAGCTAGTGAAATCTCTGTTTTGTCCTCATTATGCAGATTCTACGACCTGTGGCGCTCCAGGCGCTGGCTGGCGAAACTGTGGCGCTCTGGGCGTTAGAATGGCGCTCCAGGCGCTGAACTGCAGAAATGTTGGCGCCCCAGGCACGGACATGGCGCTCCAGGCGCCATACTCCAGAGACGGTGGCGCTCCAGGTGCAGGACTGGCGCTGATGGCGCCATAATGTAGAACTAGCCTATGTACTCCCGATTGTACATAGGCTTGATCGCGCCAGACCTTCTTCTCTGCATAATTCCTTGCTAATTCACCTGCTAATCATCCAATCTTGACCAAAATACCTCATTGAAGCACATAAGTTGTATTCACACTAATTGGAAGCTATTTATCAAATAAAATGATTCATTTAATGATCTAATTGCGCTTGGAAACATCATGTGCTAGGCACATATCATCCACAAAGCTCAAAGGGTAGAGCAACAACTAAAGCATAAAAGCTTCAAAATTATCCAATGGGGTTGCAACTTCCAGCTGGAAAGAGAAGCCTAGGAGGGAGGTTTCTCAAGTGAAAAATAAAGAAGGAAAGGTGGAGAGCTGATGTGTTGTAAACACATCCTAGTTTTAGGGTAGTTTTAGGTTATATTTTAGTTAAACAATTAGGAAAGTAGTTTAGAATTAGTTAAGTTTATTACTTTACTGCTTTTAATTCAAATCATTACCATTTGAGCATTTTCAGGCCAAAAGAGGAGTTCAAGGCAAAAAGAAAGAAGAAAACAAGATTTTAAGTCCCGTGCGGATAGCACGAGAAGCCACGCGGATCGCACCAGATGCAGGATTGAAGGTCTCAGTCTCGAATGATCCACATGAATAGCGTGAAAGAAGCAGTGCTGGGGCCCTTCATCAATTCTTCCTGTGAGGAGGTTCACTCCACTATGAGTAGCTAGCTTCTTTGAGGATTGGATGTAATCTTCTTAACCCTATGCATCTCTTTTAATATTTATTTGCGCATGAATCCTTTCTATTCCTTATTGGTAATTCCATTCTGTCCGTAATGCTTGATTCTACTTGATCAATAGTTTCATGAATTTAACTCTAAGTGAGATTGGAAAGTAATCTCAGGGTTTGAACCGAATGATTTTACTCATTACGTTACATTGCTAGGAATAGGGCATAACGTTTTGATGGCATTTAACATGCGATTATAATTCTTAATGCTGGGGTACTTACTTCATATGCGAGGACTTGATATTCGGTAGATATCCTTAGAACTTGAATGCGAGGGATCGATTCGGGGTAAAATAATGTGCATCAATAAGGATAGACGATGATTTATGTATGGTAATATTAATTGGATATAAAAGGATAAGAATGGTGAAATCCAATCCCACTTTCTCATAACTATATTTCATTTTTGCAAAGTTTAGTTATCTTCTGTTACTTTCTTAAACAAATGAAATTCCGCTATAACTTACTTGTACATAACTATTGAACTGTTAAGTTATAATTGGATTAACTGAGTAAGCTCAAGTTCCTGTGGAGACGATCTTATAAATTTTGTAACTTACAACGACAAATCGGTACGCTTGCCGAGAGTCTTAACAATGAGAGGTCAATCTTTTGATCCTTGCATTGCATGCACATAATCATTAACATGCTTAAATGTTTTCATTAAAATATCAAAGCTACTCACACTTTGAAAAAGGAATTAACTGAGTAATGGTTTTGAAAAAATGTAATCCTACTATTTTAATCGATTACACAATGGTTTAATTGATTATTTGGTTTGTGTTTAAAACTGGAAAAGCTTTGATGAACATATTAATCAATTACACAACTCTTGTAATCGATTACATAGTGAAAAATGAATGTTGTGCATTGCTGTTTTAATCGATTACCATTAATCATAATCGATTACATAAGCTATTTTGAAAAAGCTTGCTTAACTGCTTTAATCGACTACCATAAACTGTAATCAATTACATAAACTGCTTTTGAAATAAAACTTCTTTGATTTAATCGATTACTGCTCGGGTTAATCGATTATTTTGTTCGTTGTGAAACCTAGAATCGAGCTTTGAACACTTTAATCGATTAAGTGACAATTTAATCGATTACATAAGTCATTTTAATCGATTATTTGACGCGTGTAATCGATTACAATCTGTTACAAAAAGCTGTTATAAATAGGAAGAAGGCTTGTCTTGAAACTTGAATACTTCGAATTTTTTTAATATACACAAGCCTTCTCAAAATTAGAAAGTGATTTTCTGGGTTAACTAAGTTCTTGTCCCACACTTTAATCCTCATGGGTATGAATGATTTCTTGGGCAAGAGATTTCAAAGAAGTTTTGGAGAGCTTGGTCTGAAATTATTTTTTACAATTCAACTCTGATTGGTAACTCACATGCATTCATATTCATTGGATCATCAGGTTGTTTCTCTCCATTATCTTTGGTTGTAGATTCATTTTTGTAATGTTTGTTATTTGATGCTATTGTAAAATGGTTCTTTGAAGCTTATGCTAGAGTAGTGTTCTCTAGGGAAAACAAAGTAGTGTTCTTTGGTTCTTGTTCACTAGAAGTCTAATAGGGTTTTAGATTTTTATTCTTTATCTAGGGTTGATAAAGAGAGTTTGTTATAAAGCCTCTAAGAACTGGAATTGATGATAGTGGAACTCTAATTTAGTGTTGATTAAAAGAAACTGGATGTAGCTTCTTTTGAGAAGTGAACTAGTATAAATTTTTGGGTTGCTTTTCTATTCCTTCATCTCTATCAGTTATCTTATTCATTTGTTCTTGGTATTATTATCATTACTCAACAAGTGCTATTTTGAGCTATTGATTTCTTGAGCTGAGTGATTTGATTGTTTAAAAAAATTCTTGGTTTAAAAGTGATTCAGATCCTTTAACTCTGATTTTATAAATATTTTTTTTAAATACTAAGATCAAACCAATTCACCCCCCTCTTGGTTATTGTGGGTATTCCTATTGTTTTCAATTGGTATCAGAGCAGATTCTTGAGTGCTATTCAAGATCACTATTGATGTGTTGCAAACACATCTTAGTTTTACGCTAGTTTAGGATATAATTTAGTTAAATAAGTTAGGAATTAGAATAGAATTAGTTAGTTTATCATTTTAATTGTCTCCAATTTCAATTCATTACCATTTGAGCACTTTCAGGTCAAAAAGAGGAGGATCAAGGCAAAAGAAAGAAGAAAACAAGATTCAAGGCACCATGGATAACGCTAGTCACCGCGCGGGTCGCGCCACTTGCAAATTAACAGACCTCAGACTCGAACAATCCGTGCTAGTCACGCCATTACAACGCGATCAGCGCTAGTCATTCGAAGTCGCCGCGCGGATCACGCCAGAGACACGCCATCAGCGCCAGGAACTCCAATCTCAGGCCATTTAGCCCGAAGACCTCACGCGATTAGAGTGGAGGTCCACGCGATCAGCACCGTTGATTCGAAAGGTTCGCGCGGTTAGCGCGAGGTCGCGCCCGGGTCGCACCATGAAGATTTTGTTGCTTGTTTTAGATTTATATGTTTCGAATTTGAGCACAGTTTAGGCTTTGTTACTCTAATTAAATCTATCTATAAAAGAAAAGCCTCTGGACTGAAGAAAGGATGCTTCCATACACTTCCATATCATAATTTACATTGCAAACATCATTCAAAAACCTCTGGAAATCAAGAATCAAGGCTAGGGTTTCAGCACAGTCATGTATTATTCAACAACTTTGATGTTCTTGAGGCCTATGGCAGGCTAAATCTAGTATTGTGGGAAGGCTATGACTGATGTGGACTCCTCTGTAATTTGACTGGTATTGAATAATATTGTTTTGATTGTTTTATTCTATTCTGCACTTATTTCTATTCTTATTTGGAATTGATCACTTCAATTAAGTATCTAGGGTTAGGATTCGCAATGGGGATGTTGGGGTTCTAATTTCTGACCTGTTTAGAATAACAGTTGTTCATCACCTAGGGATAAGGATGCGTGGCTGCAGAAATTATAATATGGTCTTTTAAATGCTTAAACTTATAGATTTCACTAAGGAATTAGGTTTTCAATTCAGGTTAAAGGGTTAATTCACTAAGGGATTAGGGATTAACTAATCTAGAAAAGACTTATTCTCTGAACAATTATAACAAGAAACCCATATGATATATTATCTAAATGCTTAGTTTGACAGAATCGCTAAGGGATTAGGGTTCTCGATTGAATTAAAGGGCTAAATCGCTAGTTATCTAGGATTTACGAATTTAGGAGAGATTTATCATTTGTGTAAATTAAACTAATAAACCAGTCAAGTGAAAGAGGAGGAATCAGAGAGGATTGCGCCTGACCACAATTATTCGTCCATTGGTAACTTCTCAATTTGATTTGCTGTTTTCTTTAATTTCTGTTTTTACACTCAAACAACCAATTCAATCCACAACAATTCTTTTCAACATTTTCTATTTTCTTTACTTTCAATCACATTGATTCTTCATTACTGTGAACATCACCCCAATCCCTATGGAGAACGATACTCACTTACCTATTTTATTACTTGGAACGATCGATGCACTTGCCGTATTGAAGCGTATTAAATCGTTAACAAGTTTTTGGCGCCGTTGCCGGGGACCGGTTAACGGATTTTGTGATTGGAATTTTTGTTACTAATCGCTTCTCTAAGTTTTATGTGAGGTTCAGTTAGTTCTGAGGATTTACAATTTGACCCAGAAATAGAAAGAACAATCCGACGGGGACTAGTTAGACAAAGAAGGAGAGAAGCTGAAAAATTTGACTTTGATTCACTTCCTGAATTAGAGTCGGAAGAATGGCTGAAGAACAACCTAATCAGCCAAGACGGAGACCGGAAGATGAACTAATGGAGGATATTTTGGCTCCTATGTTCACAAGACCTAACTCCAGTATTGTGAGGCCACCTATACAGGCTAATCACTTTGATATAAACCCTTCATTGATAGCATTGGTGGAGCGCAGTCAGTTTGGAGGAGAGGACTTTGAAGACCCATATGACTTCATTGACAGATTTCTCAAAATCTGTGACACTAGCAGACACCAGGGGGTCTCAGATGATGCAGTGAGATTAAGCTTATTTCCCTTTGCTGTTAAGGGAAATGCATTGAGATGGCTGAACCGCCAAACATCCAATAGCATCTCAACTTGGGAGGACTTAGTCTCAAGGTTCTTTGCTGAATACTTTTCCATGGATAAATATAACCGATTGGTGAATGAAATCACCAATTTTACTCAAACTGGAAGAGAATCCCTATTTGCTGCTTGAAATAGATTCCAAGAATTGATTAGGAGGTGTCCACAATATGATATGCCTGTAGGTAAGCAGGTACATATATTCTTTAATGGTATGACTCCTGACACTCGTATGATTGTGAATGTTGCAGCAGGGGGGACTATAAGGTCTAAAACAGCAGCTGAAACATATGAGCTTATCAATTCTTTGGCCCGGAATGAAAATGAAAGTATAACACATCAGCCAAAGAGAGAACCAATTCAGTTGTCCAACTAATGATGCAATGCTTGCAGAGCAGAAAATTTTGGCACAACAACTAGCCAAATTGACTGAAAAGATTGATAGACTGCAAGTTTCTGCAGCCCAAGTGGCAGCTAGCCAACCACATGTGGTCTGTGAGTATTGCCAAGGTGAGCATGAATCTAATGTTTGCCCTATTCTTGTTGGTGCTGACCCTGTGCAGGTAAATGGCATTTGGAATGATCAAAGACAGCAACAACCATACCAGCAGCAGTCCTATCAGAGGAATAACAATTTTTCTGCTGGAAACAACTATCAAAGGAAGTTCCAAGGAGGTGGCCTAGACTACAAGTCTAACAACTACTTGCAGCCCCCTCCTATTCCCAACAAGGAGCCCTCTGAACTTGAAAAGGTAGTGTTGCAGCTGTCAAAAACAACAGCAGAATTCATAACTGAAACAAGAGCTCACAGAACAAACCAAGACGCTTCCATCAGAAATTTGGAAAACTAGATTGGCCAGCTTGCAAAACAATTGGCTGAGAGACCACAAGGCCAGTTCCCAAGTGATACAGTGGTAAACCCAAGGGAACATGCCAAAGATATCACAACTAGAAGTGGTAAGATACTTCATCAACCAGAAAGGCCTGAGGAAAAGGAAGCTGAGAAGAAAATTGCGGCAGCTGAACCAAAAGAAAAAGCTGCAAAAAAATTAGAAGAGCAAGATTCTGCACCACAACCAAAGAAGTGGGACTTTTCTCGCTTTGAAAAGTCTCCATATCCAGTGCAGACCAAGCAACAATTGCAGAAGCAACAATTTGCCAGCTTCTTAGACATGTTTAAGAAGCTACATATTAACATCCCATTTGCTGAGGCATTAGCTAATATGCCTAACTATGCAATATTCATGAAAGAACTTCTATCTAAGAAGCATAAGTTGCAAGATTGTGAAACCATATAGCACTCACTGAGGAGTGCAGTGCAATAATTCAAAGGAAGCTTCCTCCTAAATTGAAAGATCCTGGAAGTTTTAACATCCCTATAGCCATAGGAAACATTAATGTAGGGAGAGCACTTTGTGATTTAGGGGCTAGTATAAATTTAATGCCATTGTCTATGTGTAAGTCCCTAGGCATATCTGAACTTAAACCAACTAGAGTGTCCTTGCAACTAGCAGATAGGTCTTTGAGAACACCCTCAGCGGTGATTGAGGATGTTTTAGTAAAGGTAGACAAATTTATATTTCCTGCAGATTTTATTGTGTTAGACATGGAGGGTGAAAGTGAAATCCCTCTGCTGTTAGGAAGGTCTTTCCTAGCCACTGCTAGGGCTTTAATAGATGTAGAACAAGGAAAGCTTGAGTTAAGACTGAATGATGAATCTATTGTATTCAGTGTATTTGATGCCATGAAACATCCAGCTGATGAACATGATTGTTTTAGGCTAGATGTATTGGATAATGTTATTTGTGTAGGTATTACAGCAGGTTTAAAAGCAACTGAAACCGAGGATCAAGCAGAAATTGCTGCAGCTGTAACACCCCGTAGGCCTCCGACGTGTTATCATTAATAATATCAAATTAGCGTATAAAATATACAGTTCAGCAGAAACATAGGATCGTTTTCTTGATACATTATGTATGGAAACACATAATAGAACCATAACATCACGCCCCTGCTGATCCAGTTTATCAAACTCAACATAATAAGACAAATAACAAAGCTTTAGGCAGAGTAACAACAATATAAACATACACATGTACTCAGGGAAAGTCTCATATACATATATCCAAGTTCTGTACAATATATACATCACAGGTTCACACCACACACGGTGCTACAAAAGAATGTCATCCCTCAGAAGGGGTATACAGAGCTAAAACAAAACAAAACAAAAATGGAGCCTTCAAGCT
>PYAF01003112.1:45715-73632 GCA_007407185.1 Glycine tomentella
ATTGATAGTAGATGTTGCTGTCTGCTGTTGTATAATTTATTATGCTGCTGTATCATGATTTAATAATTCTGTATGTTGTTATTTAATTTATTAGGTCGCTGATTGCTGTATGTTATTTATTAAGTAGCTGTTGTTGTATGTGCTGTTGCTGGATTTAATATTATGGGTTGCTGTCTGTTTTTAGTTTATTCTGCTGTCTGTTTTTATTTTATTCTGCTTTCTGTCTTTATTTTATTTTGCTGTCTGTTAAGATATTATTTGTTGACTGCATGGCTGCATGTTGTGGTGCTGAATCTAAGATGCTGTATTTAATTGGGCTGTTGAATTATCCGTGTGATATGTGAATATTTATTTGATGATGGGCTTTGTTGAGATTCGGTAACAAAGATGATTTAAGAATGAGTTGCTGGTTATTTTGTGTTCCACTGGAGTGGGTGGGACTATTTTGATATGTGTTCTACTGGAGTGGGTAGAACTATCTGATACGAGAATCTGAGAAATAAAGTAATAAATAGTAAAAGTAAATAACAATAAAAGCAAGCCATGCAAGTTCATATGCATTTAGCCCTCGGAGCGGAGGGAAGTCTCACTGGAGTGGGTGGGACTGTTCCACTGGAGTGGGTGGAACTGTTTTATGGTACCTTTTTATCCCCTCGGAGTGGAGGGAAGGTCTCACTGGAGTGGGTGGGACTGTCTCACTGAGTGGGTGGGACTGGTTTCACTGGAGTGGGTGAAACTATATTGATTTTGGTACCTTTTTATTAGGCCTCTGAGATCTCAGTCATGCATCATGTAACCAAGAAAGCATGCATCATCTATCATGTATCTCTGTTGATAAATGTTGTTCCAGACTTCTATATATCCGTTGTTTATTTTAAATAAGTTAAGTGTTTAATATATTATTCTATTTCTTTCAATTATCTAATTCTGTTTATTAAAGTACTTACCCGAGTTGTGTCTGTGGTTGACACCTGTGATGACCCCAATTTATTTGGGCGAGCAGAGGAACAGTAAACTAAGGAAAGCACTGAGGAAGGAGCTGGATATTCAATGTACTGAGGGATGTTATGTAAACTGTGTCTGTGGTTTTTGTTTATCTGTATTTGATGCTAAGCTAAGCTGTGTGTATTTTATGTTATAACCGACTATTTGGGACTGTGTTGTATCTGGACTGTGCTTAGACTGTTAACAATCTAATATGTGTTATGGAATTTAATTTGCATGGTTTGTGGTAAGGAAAATCGTTTATATTATAAGACAATTCGTAAAAATTGGCAAGCAAAGCGAAAAAGAATTTTCGTGAAAAATTTATACTAATCTAATCTTAATACAAAGTGGTCACCAGATTTTATCTAAAATCAACCAAGCACGAGAGAGTAAAGAGAGGCGTTATAGAGGTGATGGTAACTTTCTCATCTCTAACCTTCTCTCTGATAGGATTCTTCACATGATACAGGACTCTAGCAGCAAGTCCTGGCTGGCACACCCTTCCCTTACTCTACAGTTATGCCGCCAGGCAGGGGTAGAAATTGCAGATGACGAACCCATGGATGTCCCGATCTCCTCACTTATGAGTCATAAGACTTATTTGGACGCCATGGAGACAGCATCTAATGAGCAAATTCTCAGAGCTTTAAAGCTCAAACCTGAGGAGTTAGCAGCCCGCAGCCCCCGAGACTTACTTGCACCAGAGGATCCCCAGCCAGCCCAGCCACCAGCAGATGCACCACCACCAGTACCACCAGCTACAACTCCTTCTTCTTCCTCCACTCCTGGGCATGAGCAGCTCTACACAGATTCTCCCAGCTATCTGGCCTTCCAGGAGTTCGTCAAGTCCCAGCTGGCTCAGCAGACCAGCATTCTTGGGGTGATTTGCAGACACTTAGGCATTCCTTCATCCGAGTACGAGATTCCACCACCACCAGTTGCAGCTGTAGACACTACTACACTAGCAGAGACCACACCTCCAGCCACAGAGACTCCTCATATTCCATCAGATGCAGCAGCTACAGAGCCTTCTATTCCTGCACCACCAGAGACATTAGAGGCTGCAGAGATTGTAGAGAGAGGAGCAGGAGAGGAGTGATCAGGACATAGTTTTATTTTCTGTTTATTTTTATTGTTTCTAGTTTTTGGTTTTATTTTAGATTCTGCATGAGACATTTTTCATACATTCTGCACATTTACACTACTGCACTTATATATATAGCACAGTTCTGGTTTATATTTTGCAAATAAAAACTGTTTAGATCAATGTTTGAGTTGAATGCGATTTTCCAAATAATGCTGAAATTTTCCAAAGTGTTGTGACCTTATTTGTGGTTGCTGGGGACAACAACATATAAATCTGGGAATGGTTACGCATTATTTCGCAAATCACAATCAAAGAACAGATGACGTCTAACAGAATTTTTCAAAATTTTCAAAAATAAGCAGCACATCAAATTTTTCAGAATCAAAAAGTGAATGAACACAGTAATGGATGGATTTCTTGATGAAAGCTTGATGAAATGAAACATAGCATGGACTGCATGATGCATGAATAGAATTTGATTATTGATATGTGAAATGCATGTTGAAGTTGAAATGATGCTTGAAATACAGTCAGCTGAGATTGACTTGAGTTCTAACACCTGTAAGGATTTGAGCCAAACAGTGGTAATGTTTTCTTTCTGAGAGACTCCAATTTCATTGTACTCTAGAACTTGAATTGTTTCTCTGGATGCAGGTGTGACTTGATATGATTAAGCTAAATTTTTCTTCTGAAACTAGGGCCAAATTGACTCACCAATCAGTTGTTTTCCAATTGCACCTCATTTGAGCCTGAGCCTTTAATTTCAATTACCCAAATCAGAGCCATGTCCATTTGACCAACCCCCTGAGGCTAGAAAAGGTCTGATATAAGTCCATAACAGCAGAAATGCAGGGAATTGTCCATCAAGAGATGAAGAAATACAAATGAATCCAATTGGTTGTGAAGAATGGGATTAAACAAGCATGAACCAAGTTGGAAAATAATAAGTCCATCAAGCTGGAATTTGAGAAGTTGCAGTAATTTTTATTTTGCTTATGTTTACATTGTTTTGTTCTAAAAAAAAATCAAAAAGAAGTTTATTATTCCGCTTTTACTTTAGAATAAATTGTTAAATAAAGTACCAGGTTTTGAAAAAGAAGACAAGAAGCATGTTGTGGACTTAAGGGACTGGATCCAGCCTCTCATTAAGCTACTTATCCAAAGAATTTCCTACCCTTAGCCCAGCCATGTTACAAGCCGGAAAGACCTTTTGATCAAGTTGTAATTGCAACTGTTGAGAATATTTTCAAGCTTATGGTAGTGCTGTGACTTTGTTGAGTAAGAGAGTCATCATAACCTTATACACTTGAGTGAATGAGTGATTAAACACAACTTTTGTGAGGAATACTCAAGTAATTCTCATGAATTGACAGCATTGAAAGTGCCATGGAAGCTTTGATGTGAACTTGATCGTACATAGCATGATGATTCTAGGATAGTAAACTGTGGTTTGTGTTTGATTATTGATTCTTGCTTAGTCTTGAATTCTTTCCGTTGCTGGGGACATCAACTTTCAAATCTGGGAATTGTTTGATGTGTTGCAAACACATCTTAGTTTTAGGCTAGCTTAGGATATAATTTAGTTAAATAAGTTAGGAATTAGAATAGAATTAGTTAGTTTATCATTTTAATTGTCTCCAATTTCAATTCATTACCATTTGAGCACTTTCAGGTCAAAAAGAGGAGGATCAAGGCAAAAGAAAGAAGAAAACAAGATTCAAGGCACAGCGCGGATAGCGCCAGTCACCGTGCGGGTCGCGCCACTTGCAAATTAACAGACCTCAGACTTGAACAAGTCGCGCTAGTCGTGCCGAAATCCACGCCAGTAGGGCCAAATGATAAAAAGCCAACCTGCCAGCTCGAAGACCCCGCGCTAGTCGGGCCATTACAATGCGATCAGCGCTAGTCGGGCCATTACAATGCGATCAGCGCCAGTCATTCGAAGCCCCCGCGCGGATCGCGCCAGAGACGCGCCATCAGCGCCAGGAACTCCAATCTCAGGCCATTTAGCTTGAAGACCTCACGCGATTAGCGTGGAGGTCCACGCGATCAGCGCCGTTGATTCGAAAGGTTCGCGCAGGAGCGCGCGCGGGTCGCGCCATGAAGATTTTGTTGCCTGTTTTAGATTTATATGTTTCGAATTTGAGCACAGTTTTGGCTTTGTTACTCTAATTAAATCTATCTATAAAAGAAAAGCCTCTAGATTAAAGAAAGGATGCTTCCATACACTTCCATATCATAATTTACATTGCAAACATCATTCAAAAACCTCTGGAAATCAAGAATCAAGGATAGGTTTTCAGCACAGTCATGTATTATTCAACAGCTTTGATGTTCTTGAGGCCTATGGCAGGCTAAATCTTGTATTGTGGGAAGGCTATGAATTGATGTGGACTCCTCTGTAATTTGATTGGTATTGAATAATATTGTTTTGATTGTTTTATTCTATTCTACACTTATTTCTATTCTTATTGGGAATTGATCACTTCAATTAAGTATCTAGGGTTAGGATTCGTAATGGGGACGTTGGGGTTCTAATTTCTGACCTGTTTAGAATAACAGTTGTTCATCACCTAGGGATAGGGATGCGTGGCTGCAGAAATTATAATATGGTCTTTTAAATGCTTAAACTGATAGATTTCACTAAGGAATTAGGTTTTCAATTCAAGTTAAAGGGTTAATTCACTAAGGGATTAGGGATTAACTAATCTAGAAAAGACTTATTCTCTAAACAATTATAACAAGAAACCCATATGATATATTCTCTAAATGCTTAGTTTGACAGAATCGCTAAGGGATTAGGGTTCTCGATTGAATTAAAGGGCTAAATCGCAAGTTATCTAGGATTTACGAATTTAGGAGAGATTTATCATTTGTGTAAATTAAACTAATAAACCAGTTAAGTGAAAGAGGAGGAATCAGAGGGGATTGCGCCTTACCACAATTATTCGTCCATTGGTAACTTCTCAATTTGATTTGCTGTTTTCTTTAATTTCTGTTTTTACACTCAAACAACCAATTCAATCCACAACAATTCTTTTCAACATTTTCTATTTTCTTTACTTTCAATCACATTGATTCTTCATTACTGTGAACATCACCCCAATCCCTATGGAGAACGATACTCACTTACCTATTTTATTACTTGGAACGATCGGTGCACTTGCCGTATTGAAGCGTATTAAATCGTTAACAACTATCTTTCTTTAAAAGAAAATGAATACCACACAAATTACCTTCAAGGAAGGTGCCTCCCTCAATCATCCTCCAATGTTTGAAGAGAGCACTTCAGTTTTCTGAAAAATAGAATGAAAATCTTTATTCAATCAAATGACCCAGGTGCTTGGAATGCTATAGAAAAAGGTCTTGTTATTCCTATAAAAACTGTTGGTAATGATATGATTCCCAAAGAATGGGATGAAATGACAGATGCTGAAAAAAGAGTTGTTCAATATGATTTTAAAGCTAAGAATATGATTACTTATGCACTTTCCTCTGATGAATTCTTTAGAACTGTTAGCTGCAAAAGTTAAAAGGAGATGTGGGAAATGCTAGAGATAACTCATGAAGGTACAGACGAAGTAAGAAGATCAAGAAAACATGCCTTAATCCATGAGTATGAAATGTTCAAGATGAACACCACTGAAATCATATCTCGGCTTCAAACAAAATTCACTCACATAGTTAATCATCTTCTTGGTCTTGGAAAGATCTTTGATGCTGAAGAGTTGGACATCAAAATCTTGAAGTGTCTCACAAGACCATGGCAACCAAAGGTGACAACAATCAAAGAATCAAAAGATCTATCCAAAATGTCCATGGCTGCACTTTTTGGTAAGCTTCTTAAGTATGAACTTGAAATGTCACAACTAACCAATGCAGAAGATGCAAAAAAGAAACAAAAAAGCATAGCCTTGAAAGTTGCATCCTCAAAGATGGAAGACTCAAGTGAAGAAGATGAAGAGGACAACATGAATCTAACTGTCAAAAAGTTCAGCAAGCTCTTGAGAAGAGACAAGAATAAAAAGTTCTCAAAGAATAACAACAAAAAGAGTGACAACAATTTCACTTGCTTTGAATGTGGTAAGCTTGGCCACATTAAATCTGAATGCTCTATCTTTTTGAAAAAGCGACAAGGTGAAAGCAAGATAAAGAAAGAAGGAAAGCCTAAGAGAGTCTACATAGCTTGGGAAGACAATGAGTCAACAACTTTTGAATCATCAACTGAAAAGGAAGAAGCAAATGTGTCTCACTTCCACAATAAATGAAGATGATTAATCCTCAAGTGCTGAAACTGAGGTAAATTTCTGAATTTGATCAAGTTGTTGATGCTTTTCAAGAAATGCATGAAGAGGCTCAAAAGCTTTCAAAATCCAATAATAGGCTAAAAGGATATCTTAGATGGCATGTCACAAAAATTGCAGAATTGCAAACTGAGATTTGTAACTAGAAAGAAGAAAATGAAAAACTTGTTTCAAGTTACAAAATGAGTGGATGTGTATGTGCTTCTTCTTCATCTAATGTTGACAAATACAATGATTTACAAAAAGAGTTTGATGAGTTCAAAAAAAGTCAAGGTGAAAAACATGTGGTAGTACTTTTAGAAAATAAGTACTTGGTTGATCTCTTGAAAAGGCTTTATAAAGGAAAATGTAACTTGGCTGAAATGCTAAGTGTGCAAAAATATGCTAGAGATACTTCTGGATTGGGTTACAAAAAAGGATCAAAATCTTATGAAAAACCAAGTTTGTGAATCCAAAACAGAAATATCAAAAAGTTGTCTCAAAACCAAGGTTTAATTGCATGACTTATTTTGAAAGAGCATAAAAAATTGTAACTTGTAACTATTGTATGATGAAAGGTCACACATCTAATAAATGCTATGCTAGGAAATTCTATGTGCCAAATGGAGAATGCATTTGGCTACCAAAGAAAAGGAGAACAGCTAACCCTTATGGACCCAATCTCAATTGGGTACCTTCCTCTATAAATTGATTTGAATTTTGCAAATATGTCTAAGAGCAAGATCTTCATTATGGTATCTTGATAGTGAATCCTCTAGACATATGACTGGTGACATATCAATGCTCACAAATTTGACTCTTAAAGATGGTGAATTTGTTACATATGGAAACAACAACAAAGGGAAGATAATTGGAGAAGGAAACATAGGAGACAATTTCAAAACCATGATCAGAAATGTTCTCTATGTGGAAGATTTAAAGCACAATCTCTTAAATATAAGCCAACTTTGTGTTAAAGGGTTCAAAGTGTCATTTAATGACAATTGTTGCATGGTATGTGATGGACAAAATTGTGAGGTGATTCATATAGGTAAGAGAAAAGGTAATATCTATTTACTCTCCATAGATCATGCATTCTTTCACAACACTTCTTGCCTAATAGATAAAATTGATGAATCTTGGCTATGACATAGAAAGGCAAGTCACATTAACATGCATTATATGAACAAGCTTATTAAAAAGGATTTAGTCATTGGCTTACCCACGCTCAAGTTTGAAAATGACAAATTATGTGATGCTTGTCAAAAGGGGAAACAAACAAAAAATTCTTTTCAAAGTAAAAACGTTGTTTCTACTTCAAGACCCCTTGAATTACTTCACATAGATTTGTTTGGTCCTTCTAGAACTATGAGTTTAGGGGGTAATTACTATAGGCTTGTCATTGTTGATGATTACTCTAGGTTCACATGGACTTTGTTTTTGAAATCCAAGAGTGATGCTTTTAATGCTCTTAGAAAATTGGTCAAACTTGTTCAAAATGAAAAAGGGAGAAAAATTATCTCAATAAGAAGTGATCATGGTGGAGAATTCCAAAATGAACATTTTGAAAAATTCTGTGAAGAAAATGGAATTAACCACAATTTTTCAGCTCCAAGAACACTCCAACAAAATGGTGTTGTGGAGAGGAAAAATAGATCCCTTGAAGAAGGTGCAAGAACTCTTCTTAATGAGACAAATTTGCCTAAACATTTTTGGGCTGATGCTGTAAGTACAGTTTGCTACACTTTGAATAGATTACCAATAAGGCCTATTTTAAAGAAAACTCCTTATGAACTATACAAAGGTAGAAAACCAAATATTTCTCATTTAAGAGTATTTAGCTACAAGTGATTTATTTTAAATACTGGTAAAGAATCACATGGAAAATTTGATGCTAAAGCTGATGAAACCATATTCCTTGGATATTCATTACATAGCAAAGCATATAGAGTTTTCAATAAAAGAACCTTGTGCATGGAAGAATCAGTACATGTTATTTGTGATGAATCTAATCCCTCCAAAGAGGAAAAGAAGTGTGATTTTGATACAGGTCCTTTGGAGGAGTTCATTCAGCTTAATGATTCAATGGATAAAGAAAAAGAAGAACCAATTGTTGAAGCTAAACAATCAACACCAGTCTAAGAGCCAAAAGATTGGAGAACTACAAGAGATCTCTCTCTTGACAATATCATTGGTGAAGTTTCAAAGGGAGTATCTACTAGATCATCATTGAAAAATCTCTGTTGTAATATGGCTTTTGTTTCACAAATAGAACCTAAGAACATTGATCAAGCCTTAATTGATGAACATTGGATGCATGCCATGCATGATGAATTGAATCAATTTAAGAGAAATGAAGTTTGGGAACTTGTTCTTAGACCTTCTTCTCTCAAACCTATTGGCACTAAATGGGTTTTTAGAAACAAACTTAATGAGAGTGGAATCATAGTCAAAAACAAAGCTAGATTGGTTGCAAAAGGTTACAACCAAGAGGAAGGCATTGAATGAGGAAACCTATGCACCAGTTGCAAGATTGGAAGCCATTAGGTTATTACTTGCATATGCATGTTTAATGGATTTTAAACTTTTTCAAATGGATGTTAAAAGTTCTTTCTTAAATGGATATATTGAGGAGGAAATCTATGTGGAGCAACCTCCTGGTTTTGTAGATTTTAAATATCCAAACCATGTTTTCAAACTTAAGAAAGCTCTCTATGGTTTAAAACAAGCTCTAAGGTCTTGGTATGAGAGATTAAGCAAATTTTTGCTTGAATAATCTTTCACAAGAGGACATGTTGATAAAACCTTGTTCATCAAAAGGCAAAACAATGATATCTTATTAGTTCAAGTGTATGTTGATGATATAATTTTTGGTTCAACTAATCAATTGTTGTCCAAAGAATTTGCCATCTCTATGCAGAATGAGTTTGAAATGTCAATGATGGGGGAATTAACATTCTTTCTTGGACTTCAAGTGAAGCAAATAAAGAATGGGACATTTCTAAATCAAACCAAGTATTGCCTTGAAGTGATCAAAAAGTTTGAAATGGATAAAAGTAAAGATGCTGCAACCCCAATGGCAATATCAACTTATCTTGATTCAGATGAAAAAGGAAAGAAAGTTGATGAGTCAAGATTTAGAGGAATGATTGGATCTTTACTGTATTTGACAACTAGTAGACCAGATATTATGTTGAGTGTGTTTGTGTGCAAGATATCTAGCAAATTCCAAAGAATCTCACCTCACTGCAGTCAAAAGGATCCTCAAATATCTCAAATCAACACCAAAAGTTGGTCATTGATATGCTAAAGGTGCATCACTTAATTTAGTAGCATATTCTGATTCTGACTTTGCAGGGTGCAAATTCGATAGAAAAAGCACTAGTGGAACTTGTCACCTACTAGGCAGCTCACTAATATCTTGGCATTGCAATAAGCAATCTTGTGTTGCTTTATCAACAGCTGAAGCTGAGTATATCTCTGCTGGAAGTTGTTGTGCTCAAAATCTTTGGTTAAAACAACAATTGCAAGATTTTGGTATAGAATTAAAAGAAATACCTCTACTATATGACAACACAAGTGCCATCAACATTTCCAAGAATACAATAATGCACTCAAGGACCAAACACATTGAGATAAGACATCAATTCCTTAGAGATCACATCCAAAAAGGCAACGTCAAAATTGACTTCATTGATACTCACCATCAATTAGATGATATATTCACTAAACCTTTGGCTAGAGATAGATTCTATACACTTAGAAATATGCTAGGTATCCTTGATGAGTCTAACATTTGCTAGCATGCTTGCCTTGTGCTTATTCATTGGAAATAGCTTCTTACTTGTTCAATCATCACATGTTCTTTCAAAATTTAAATTATGTTGCATAAATACTATTTATTCTGATATTGCTACTGGAATAATCGATTAAAGCACGTGTTGCGTACTCGGCAAGTGCATCGGTCACTCAAGTAATAAAGTGATAAGAGAGTTATCGTCCCACGAGGATTGTTTGACCAATTAAATTATAAATTAAATCAATAAGTTGGTCAACAAATAAAATGAATAAGGTTGTTGTTGTGTGTGTGTGTAGAATAAGCTAGATTAAAGACTAAATATAAATATGAATGTATGGACAACTATGGAGAATTCTAATGATTTAAGTGGTTAAGTAGTTAGGGCAATCCACACCAAATGCTCCCTACCCTTGTTCATGTATTGTCTACTACCTTCGTCAAACCCAAGTTACCCAACATGCATCTTCAACAATAATAGCTAAGTCCTACTCTTGTAGTGTTCTTAACCCTTTAACCCACTCTAATACCCTAATCCCTTAGTGATATTGGTTAGGTCAAGCATTAAATGATGCATTAAATGGTTGCAAGCATACACTCCTATCCCTAGTTAATGTAAAGCTTGTCACTTTACCCAAATCCAAGCTTAGAGCCCAATATCCCTATTGTAAACCCCAGCTCTTAATACCTAACTAGAGTGATCGGTTCCAGAGAGATAGAAACATGCATTCAACAAGATAAAGTGAAATAACTTGATATTAATGAAAGATAACATCCAATACAATCCCAAAAGAGGTTACATTCAGTGCTTAGCCCTAACTACAATAAAGAACTAACCAAACCTCATAATGGGTGGCTGTGTTACAAAAGGAAATGGCATACCCAGCTGAGATGCAAGGAGAAGAAGATGGAGAAGCAACCCCACTTGGCCTTCAACTCCCTAAAACCCTTAGCTAAGGCACCCAAGCTTCTAAAACCCTATTTTTGTGTTTTTCTCCCTCCAAAGTCGTGCATTGAATGCTGAGGGTTGAAGCATCTATAGTGGAGCCTGTGAAGTCTCTGTTTTGCCCTTAAAATGTTGCTTTTGTCGACCTGTGGCGCCCTTGGCGCGAGTATTGCGCTCCTGGCACCAACATCTAGAGTGAATGGCGCTCCAGGTGTGAACGTGGCGCCCAAGGCGCTGGCTGATAGAAGATTTGGCGCTCCTGGCACGAATCTGGTGCTCCTGGAGCTGAGTTCTAGGAAGAATGGTGCCTCTGGCGCGAGACTGGCGCTCTTGGGGCCATCTTCTAGAACAAGTGGCGCTTCTGGCACGGATTTGGCGCTTGGGGCGTCAACCTCCAGTGCTTATGGCGCCACAGCTTCTTCAGACTTGGCTCTTTTCTTCTGATTTTTGCTTAGTTTTGGCACCTTTGGTTGATTTCCTAGCAATTCATCACATTAGATCAATTCATAACACAAAAAGGCAATTATCCATGCTTAATGCTCAATTCTTGTTCTAAAAAGCTTAGGAAAACCTTATATGCTAGGCGCATATCAGCACGTATTAATCAATTAAATGAACTTGAAACATGGCTAAGAATGAAATTTGAACTAATGTAATCGATTACACAACCAGGATAATCGATTATTATTCATAGGAAATAATTCCAGAAAATGAATTTCTCTGGAATAATCGATTAAGCCATCGGATTAATCGATTACTCAGCCTAAAAATTCTTTTACAAAAATTCAATTCACTGGAATAATCGATTACAGTGAATGGTAATCGATTAAATTGATTGAAAAATTTCTTGAAATTCAAATTCTCTCTGTAATAATTGATTACTTGTCAAAATAATCGATTACAACTTCTGTAAAAACTAATTTTGCTTATGAATTAATCGATTACATAAGTATATAATGAATTATTCGTGGAGTTATTGCAGAATCTGCAAGATTTTCTTGGAATTTGTAACTGTCCAACTGCCTCCTAATTCAAATTTGAATCTTTTGTGCTTTAAAGTTGTGGGTTATTCCGAAATAAACTGTTACTCATTTCAAATTTGAACTTTGGAGCCCAAAATCTTCTATAAATACAACCTATGTTCAAAGGAGAAATCACACCATCTTAAGTACTACTGTGTTTTTCTTTCTTCCTCTAAGTCCAGAAACTCTGTCCTGTAGCCTTTCCTCCCATATTCACTATGTCTGCACCTAAGAGATCCAAATCCTCTAAAAGAAAGAGTGTTGAAACCTCTAACCCTGCTGTGAATAGATTAGATCATTTGTTTCCTGCTGAGAGAGACAAAATGACCTACCTTCAATTTAATGCCACCAAACTCATTTGTCCTCCCAAACACCTTGACCTTGACTGGTTTATTAGAGAAGGTTTTCAATTCCCTGCAATGATTGAAACCCAGGGATTGAGAAAGTTTGTTGAGATGAAGGGTACCTTTTACCTTGAATTAGTGAAGGTGTTCAACACCTGTGCTAAGGCTTCTATGGATGGCACATTTCTGTCCCAAGTTAATGGAGTAGCCATGGAAATTACTCTTGAAGTTTGGGAAGCTGTTGTTGGCATTTCCTTTGAAGGTGAAAGGAAATTTGAAGAAGAGGCTGGAGGTTATAATACGGTAGAAACCTATAAGGGGATGCTTCTTGACCCTCAAATAAGGATGAAGCTTAGGCTAAGCATTGGCCCAATGACTCATGAAGATAGACTTCTTCATTACATAATCACCTATATCTTGACCCCAAGATCCACTAATCATGCCCAAGCCACTGATGATGATATACAAATTGTGTATGGCATGAAGAATTCCATTCAGATGAATTGGATTCTCATTCTTGAGGAAATTATGCTTAAATCCAAAAGATTGATGAATTATCCTTTTCCATATGTTGTTCTTGCTTCCAGGTTTATTGATCACTTCAATATAGATGTCTTTAATGAGGTTGTTGACAACACAAACTCCAGCAATAGCCTCATCAAAGGGAAACATCTTACCAAGCTTGGGATGGTCAAGACCCCTCATGGATGGCAAATGGCTGGCCAACAAATCCCTGCTGCTAGAAATGAAGAAGAAGCTGAAGATGAAGGCCCTGCTCAACCATCTTACAGTCCATTTGAATCACTTATGATTCAAAATATGGATGCCTATTGTCCCTACATCATGAGCACAGGGCTGAGACTAATTCAACTTTGGAAGAGATGAAATCTAGGCTAGAAAACATAGAAGCTAGGATTCTCCTTGATGATTTTGATAAATTAGCTTAGGTTTCTTGTATTTCCTCTTATTGTTTTACTCTGTTTTTTTTCTTTTCTCTAATTAATGTACTGTCTTTCCCTTTCCATTAATGAAATTTTACTTTCTCCTTCTCATTATTTTGCTATGCTATCTTTTTGTCCTTGATAAGCCAAATAGGGGGAGAAAAATTGATTGATATCTAAAGAGCAAACAAACTCTGTTTTGCTCTGTTTTTTGTTGTGTTTTTACAAATTAAAAACCGACGAAGTTATCTAAGTCAGGGGGAGCAAACTAATGAAAGTAAATGATTAATGTTTATGCAAGCATATCTCTTAACACTTGTTCTTGGCAAAGAGGCTGATTTGTTTTCAGGTTAACAAAGTTCAAGACTTCTGTTTTCATCCCTCAAAGTACTTCAAAAATCAAACACATGGTCAATCTAATATTTGGCATGTTCAAAGCCAAAAAGGGGGAGATTCTTGGATATAGGGGGAGCAACAAGAAGAATGAAGCTTATGATTTAGAAGAAAGTTTTGAGCTTTTCACATGCCTTGAAGATTGTAATTCATATGAAGTGTATGAGAGGCCAATCTTTTGATCCTTGCATTGCATGCACATAATCATTAACATGCTTAAATGTTTTCATTAAAATATCAAAGCTACTCACACTGTGAAAAAGGAATTAATTGAGGAATGTTTTTGGAAAAATGTAATCCTACTGTTTTAATCGATTACACAATGGTTTAATTGATTATTTGGTTTGTGTTTAAAATTGGAAAAGCTTTGATGAACATATTAATCGATTAAACAACTCTTGTAATCGATTACATAGTGAAAAATGAATGTTGTGCATTATTGTTTTAATTGATTACCATTAATCGTAATTGATTACATAAGCTATTTTGAAAAAGCTTGCTTAATTGCTTTAATCGATTACCATAAATTGTAATTGATTACACAAGCTGCTTCTGAAATAAAACTTCTCTGATTTAATCGATTACTGCTAGGGTTAATCGATTATTTTGTTCGTTGTGAAACCCAAAATGGAGATTTGAGCTATTTTGGCGCGTGTAATCGATTACATTCTGTTATAAAAAGCTGTTATAAATAGGAAGAAGGCTTGTCATGAAACTTAACTTGAATACTTCAAATTTTTTAATATACACAAGCCTTCTCAAAGTTAGAAAGTGATTTTCTGGGTTAACTAAGTTCTTGTCACACTCTTTAATCTTCCTGTGTATTGAATGATTTCTTGGGCAAGATATTTCAAAGAAGTTTTGGAGAGCATGGTTTGAAATTCTTTTTCTGCAATTCAACTCTGATTGGTAACTCACATGCATTCATATTCATTGGATCATCAGGTTGTTTCTCTCCATTATCTTTGGTTGTAAATTCGTTTTTGTAATGTTTGTTATTTGATGCTATTGTAAAAGGGTTCTTTGAATCTTATGCTAGAATAGTGTTTTCTAGGGAAGAACAGAGTAGTGTTCTCTGATTCTTGTTCACTAGAAGTCTAATAGAGTTTTAGATTTCTATTCTTTATCTAAGGTTGATAAAGAGAGTTTGTTATAAAACTTGTAAGAACTGGAATTTATGATAGTGGGACTCTAATCTAGTGTTGATTAGAAGAAACTGGATGTAGCTTCTTTTGAGAAGTGAACCAGTATAAATTTTTGGGTTGCTTTTCTATTCCTTCATCTCTATCAATTATCTTATTCATTTGTTCTTGGTATTATTATCATTACTCAACAAGTTCTATTTTGAGCTATTGATTTCTTTAGCTGAGTAATTTGATTGATTAAAAACATTCTTGGTTTAAAAGTGATTAAGATCCTTTAACTCTGATATTATAAATATTTTTTTAAATACTAAGATCAAACCATTCACCCCCCTTTTGCTTATTGTGGGTATTCCTATTGTTTTTAGTATGCACTTGTTAGAGTCTTGCAAACTTGGCAACATTATCTTTTGCCTAAGAAAATTGTGATACATAGTGATCATGAGTCTCTTAAATATTTGAAAAGTCAAGGCAAACTCAACAAGAGACATGCTAAGTAGGTTGAATTCATTGAGCAATTTCCTTATGTCATTAAACACAAGCAAGGAAAGTTGAATGTAGTGGTGGATGCCTTATCAAGGAGGCATTGTTTGATTTCTATGCTTGAAACTAAGTTGCTTGGTTTTAATCACATAAAGGAATTGTATTCAAGTGATCATGACTTCTCTAGTATTTTTGCTTTGTGTGAGAAGGGGACTCATCAAGGATATTTTAGACATGATGATTTCTTGTTCAAGGAGAAGAGACTATATGTTCCTAAAAACTCTTTCAGAGAACTTTTCATTAGGGAAGCTCATGAAAACAATTTGATGGGGCACTTTGGTGTGGAAAAAATTTGGCTATTTTACATGAACATTTCTTTTGGCCAAAAATGAGGCATGATGTGCATAAGCTTGTTTCTCAATGTGTTACTTGTTATAAAGCTAAATATAGATTAATGCCTCATGGTTTATATAAACCTTTTCCTATTCCTAACTCCCCTTAGGTTGATATTTCTATGGATTTTGTACTTGGTCTACCAAGATCCAAGAGGGGAAAGGATTCTATATTTGTTGTTCTTGATATGTTCTCAAAGATGGCACACTTCATTCATTGTCACAAGAGTGATGATGCTTGTGAAGTAGCCAATCTCTTTTTCAAGGAAGTGGTGAGACTACATGGATTGCTGAGAAATATTGTGAGTGATAGAGACACAAAGTTCCTTAGCCACTTTTGGAAGACATTGTGGGGTAAGCTTGATACAAAACTCTTGTTTTCATCAACTTGTCACCCACAAATGGATGGTAAAACCGAGGTGGTGAACAAGACATTAGGTCAACTCCTTAGATGTTACATCAAGGGTAATTTGAGAACATGGGATGAATGTCTACCTCACATTGAGTTTGCTTATAATAAAGTAGTTCACAAGACTACGTCCTTGTTTCCTTTTCAAATTGTTTATGGCTTTAATCCTTTAACTCCTCTTGATTTATTGCCATTACCTAACACTTTTTCTATGATTAATCATGATGCTTTGTCTAAAGCTTCTTATGTTAGGAAATTGCATGAACAAGTGAAGGCACATGTGGAGAGAAAGATAGAACAATATGCTAAGCAATCCAATAAGCACAAGAATAATGAATGAGATTTGGTTTGGCTTCATTTGAGGAAGGATAGATTTCCTCAAGAAAGGAAATCCAAGCTCCAACCTAGAGGAAATGGACCTTTTAAGATTTTAGAGACGATCAACAACAATGCATATAAACTTGAGTTGCCAAGTGAGTATGGTGTGAGTACTACTTTCAATGTTTGTGATCTTTCTTTGTGTGATGTAGGTACAAGTGAGGAAGCAAACTTAAGGTCAAGTTCCTTTCAAGAAGGAGGGGATGATGGAGGTCCATTTCAAGCTAAAGGTCTAGAAGGAGAACTTGAAGAGCTTCCTTTGATGAGCTTTAGAGGACCCATGACAAGAGCTAGAACTCAAGCCCTTCGAGAACACATCAAAGCTAACTTGGATAAACATGAAGAAGCATGCCAACTCAAGGATAACAAGGGCTACATTTTGATGTCTCAAGTTCAATTTAATTCCATAAATTCCAGCACTTGTTAGTAGCAAAAGTAGTGACAGTAAAAAGGCTTTTTAGTGTAATTGTGTGAAGGGTGTAGGTGCACTTGTGTGTAATTTGTGAAGCACCTAAGTAAGCTTGTTGGCTGCACTTAGAAGTTAAAATACTCCACCATTGGCACGGATTGGATCAGCCAAGAGTCACATAGGGAAGCTTGCACCTCAAGCTTCATTTAGCTTGCATTAGGCTTCTTTAGTTTGCATTACGAGCTTCATTTTAATGTCATTTCATGTGCATTTGCTTTGTAATTTCGTGGCTATATGAGCTGCCCCAAAAATTGAATGTAACAACTTTGTTCATATTAATGGAAATATGAAATTTGTGTGAGAGTTTCTCTCTTATTCTTGTGCAAGAACCTCTTGGCTCTTATCAATGACTTCTCAATGCTATTGTGATGATTCTTCTTAGACTTATTGGAGAGCTTCTCTATGGTGTCTTCCATCTTTATCTATAACCTTTCTCCATCTTCCATTGTTGTAAATTAAAGCTTCCAACCAGCTATGTGTTTCACGTGAAGTTTGGACAACTTGTGTTCTTGAAAAGCTTGAAGATTGGGTTTCATTGCAAGGTAGATTAGGGAAATTAATGTCTAATGGGTTTAGACCTACATCAACATTGCTTTAGATAGAACTATTATGAGCAATCATGAATAACAACACTATTGCAACACACTCATAATGGATGAGTTCATTCTGGACATCATATTCGAAGTTATAGAAATGAAATTTAGTTGTTCTTGATGGCTGTGAAAAGCTTGAGATATTCAACTTTCGTGAACAAGTCATGGTATGAAACAACCTAAATCATGGACAAAATTGAGCTTGAATTTGTAGACACTAATTTGCCTAGACAACTTGATATGTGTGCATTAATTTGAAGACTACTTAAGCTACAAAAGTAAATTTGAGATGATCTTAGTGGTTGTGGAAATCTAAGAGAAATATCTAAATCTTTCATGAAGAAGTCATAAGGTGATATGGCTTAGATCTTGTAAACAACGAATCTTGAAGATAAAGGTTTTATTTTGTCCTCATAATATAACACATTTCTAATGCTATAAAGATTGCTTATGTTGTAGTTGTCAAACTGACATGAGACCAGTGCATGAATGTCAAGGATAGAATTATGTACAACTCTTATGAAGACATTGAACTCCATCTTGGCCATTCAAAGGGTCAAAGAAATAAAAAGTAGTAACAAATACAACGTGTTACAACAAGCTCACACATGAATGTTTGGAATACAAGTATGTCATGCCATCTAACCAAAGTATTTTCCTAAGAAGAACATTTAGTTGCCTTCCATTTGCATCATATGCAGGAAAAGGTAAGATATGCAAATGATACAATGAAAGATATACAAAGAGCAAAACATAAATTCTTTTGGTGAGTTCAAAACAAGCTCAAAATGGATGTTTCAATTATGCTTTCAAGTGAGAAGCTTCAAAATATTTAAAAGAAGTCCTTTGTTGATGAAGTCATTGCTTCCTATGAAGATCTCAACCTTAATATGTTGCAAAGACATTAAGAAGGCCTTAATTAGAAGATTTATCAAAGGCTACAATGAACATACAACATCAGAATAAAGTTGTACCGAAGTCAAATCAGAATGGTGTAATTGAGGACTATAAGAATGAAGACATCATAATGATATTTTGAAGAAGCTAACTAGAATAAGATTGGAGTTGACATCAGAATAGGATACAAAGCAACACCATGTCTTTCATATGTTGCCACACATACAACATGCACATTAGAAGATTGAGGTTGATAGCATCTCACTTTCCATATGCTGCCATACACACTAGGGGCACATTAGAAAGCAAATGCTGATTGCATTTGAAGATGCACAACTTGAAAGTTGAGAATGTACTTGAGAAAATCTAGTGTACATCATCAGAATGAAAACTAGACAGACTTTGTGAAGTATGAATAAAGGACAGAACACTAACACAACAACAACAACAACCTTCACATGTTACCTTTGTTGGAGTATGCTACTTCAGAATGATTTGTGATGTGATTAAGTGTTTGGATTGATGGAGATGAGCTATATACAATGTCATATCATGTTATCTTCATAAGAAGGAACCAACATTAGAATTGATCCTTTCGTAGCAACATCAAAATGCAGTTCTAATATAACTTTAGAAGTTTATCAAAATTGTTCTTCAGAATGGAAAACTTCATAACGAACTTAGACTTGTCAAGTCAAGTACAACTGACACACTTTAAACTTTTGCAAGAAGTTGTTCTAAAGGCCCCACTTCCAACAAAAATTTTCTTGGGGTATTTTAGACTTGAATGAAGCTTTTGAAAAGAGAGAAGAAAAAGACTAAGTTGTCATAACAACGAGTTTGGCCTATGGGACCTATAAACTGATAGAGGACAGTTGCAAAACATGAAAGAGAAGGTAGGAGACAACTTACATACTACATAATAAGAAAAACATTCTTTCTACCCTCAATCATCTTTTTATGCGCCAAAAAGAAGCAACTAGAGTGATGTACAACCAAAACATTAATGAAGATCTAACACATGGGTGTTCCTTTGTTGTAAAATCCCCTCAAACACATTCTCCTTGTATGTAATCTGTATGTATCCCAAATTAACTATGTGGGTTAAGTTTGGCTGAGAAATAAGTCATAAAGAGAACCCATGGACAATGAGTAGCTTAGAGAGAGTCTATAAGAGTGTAGCCTGAAAAAGCTATAGTAAAATAATGCTTATGTAACTTGAAGAGGTGAAGGTAAATACTTGGATTGTCTCTCCCATGAGTAGGGGCAATGTCGTTGTTGAGATAGGTTGCTTCCCAAGAGTGAGGAGAGTTTTCTAGAGAGGGACACCAAGTGAGAGGTGAAGGTTGCCTACCAAGAACTTAGGAAGTTCTGTGGTGAGATATCTTCCCTCCCAGGAACTGAATTACTTTTTGGGTAAGCCCACCTGAAGAGGTGGAGAATACTTGGTTTGTCTCTCCCATGACCAAGTGGGTGTCATGGTTGAGTGGGTGATCTCCAAGCAAGGGAAGGAGGGGAAGGGGAATTTCGGGTTGAACATCGACGTCACGAATTAGAGAGAGATATGCTTTGGGTTTTAGCACGTGTCAACGTTCAGTTGGCTATTGGGCCATTATGTGCATAGTCATCAAACACGTAGGTTCAGACATATTTGTACCTAACTTTGAGCATAAAAATAACATATTATAATTTTGTGAGAACGAAAAACAAGTGAAAATTTTTTAGGGACTAAAACCAAAAAATGACACTTAGTTATTGAACATTACAACTTAATAACAAAATGATCTCATAAAACTTAACAACAAAACGTAATTATCACACATTTTATTCATTTAGGAGCTAAAATCAAATTTTTCACAAACTAAATTATTACTAGTTTACACATTAATTCAAGCAACACAATGATTTACCCCTCTCTTAACATAAGTTATTAAACAATAATTTCTTTTTCACCAATAAACAATAATTTGTTAGTACATATGTTCTATCGTGTAACTTATATTTTATTTACATTTTTCATAGTAAGAAAGACTCTTTTTAAAGTTGTTTTTGACAACCAGCAGGCATAGACCTAAGATTAAATGACAGGAGAGACAACTATACTATAAAACATATTTACATATAAAAACTAAATATCTTGTTTTAATAAAGCTTAATTTGTAAAAGTTAATTAACAGTCTCACATACCATAAAAACTTTCATAAATTTATAATTTTTTAACTTAGAGGTTCATAAATTTATAATAAAAAATTAAAAATTATATTTATATTAAATAAAATATTTTTTTTAAAAAAAAAACTTATGATACTCTTTTCTATCATCATTCACGCACACTAGGAATATCCTACGTTTCTTATTGTGACAACACTTCACACTTGTTGGGGTTCTTTATTGTTTTTATCTAGAAAAATCAAACTCAGGTACCAATAATTTACAATAATTTATACATATTCGTAAATCAATTGAGTTAAATATATAGATATGACCCTTCTCAATAATATTTTTTCAGTCAAATCCTTTCTTGGCCTCGTGAAAAAAATTCTTCCTCATCCTCACAAATGTCTTGTCCTATCTGTCTATTGTAATTCGGTTTGGTCATGATAGAAGTTATATGTTTTTGTGAAATTTTAGTCACCTAAAAATATATCTAGACTTTAATTTTTCATGATAGAAAAGAAGATAAAATTATATATTCTTTCTATTTTATTATAATTGTTGTATAAAAAATTATTCCAAAATAATTATTATTATAAATTTTTAATGTAACATTGATTATTTTTCTCATTTATATCTATATAATATTAATGATGAATAATAAAAAATTATAAATGATTTAAAAATGATATAAAGTCAGTTTTGTAAAACTATTATTATTTTTATCTATTTATTACTTTTTTATCTGTTTAAAATAACTTAGAATAACAATTATTTTAGAATGGTGGAAGTATCATTCTTTATAAACTGCACATATTTACTCGCAAAATAAGTATCTAAATTTTCCAGAGATATCAAATTTTCCATGACTTTTGAAAGGTAGTTTTCAGAGCCAATGTGTTAGGACATTATTAACATGATACGGGTACTCCACATTAATTTGAGAGACCAATTCTAATTGGTTCTTTGAATACGATCGATAATCTCAAAAAGTTAAATAGATTTTGATCGAAGGTATTACGTCAGAAGCTCGAATGTTTTGTGTCAATAGATTTTGCGTAACTGATCATGTATATTACTTTGAAAAGCATGCGTATACTGAGCAAGTGGCTATCGTATGATGTATATGCGTGACATTGTAGCAATCCAATTCGCACCAGTTAGGTTGCTTTATGGATGATGCAATTTCGTGAAGGTGTCGTTGACCGGGCAAAGATTCTTTCAGTGGAGTAGTTAGAATCATTCTCTCTTGGTATCTACATAGGGTTTACTGGTGTGGATGTTACTCGCCCCCTTCTGAAATTTAATCATTAAGATTTGACATTCATTTGCTGTTTATCTTCTCTACCTTTACGGTATGTTTGGTGATTAGGATGGGATAAGATAAAATATATATATACAAATAAGATAAGAACATGATAGGAAAAGAATAACTACTACTATAGGCGAGGTCTACGATATCGGTTATTTATTCTATATGACGATGGTTGTTGAGCTGTCATTGTTATGCGTATCATTTTCGACAACGGTTCTAAAAAATCGTCTTTGCATCTTTTTTTTAACACTTACGAAGATGGTTCTTAAGGAATAACCATCTTCGTATGTTTTGAAACAAAAACGGTTTTCTCTTAAAAATCGTCTTTGTTTCAATTTAATTTTTTTTTCAAAACACTTACGAAGACAGTTTTTAAGGGATAATCGTCTTTGTAAGTCAGCATACAAAGACGGTTTTTCTTAAAAAACCCTTTTTGTTTCAATTTAAATTTTTTTTTTTCAAAACACTTACGAAGACAGTTTTTAAGGGATAATCGTCTTTGTAAGTCAGCATACAAAGACGATTTTTCTTAAAAAATCGTTTTTGTTTCAATTTCAAAAAAAATTTTGTTTTTTTTATGAATCACTTACGAAGACGGTTTTTACGGAATAACCGTCTTCGTATGTCAGCATACAAAGACAGTTTTTTAAGAAAAAAATGTCTTTGTTTCAATGTTTGGTGCGCACCATGATATGAAGCATACAATGATTTTAGTGTAGTGACAACGATGACGATGATAGTGTCAGTGGTTACAATAGTTGCGATGACGATAATGATGATGACAATAGTAGTGGTGGTTACAATGACGACAATAACGGTGATGATGGTGACGACAATGACGATAATGGTGGTGGTTGCAGTGACTGTAATATCCCACAAATAATCCACTAATTATTTAGATAAAGATTATCTAAATATATCTTTTAGTAAATGAAAATATAGATTAGATTATTTTAATATATTATATTTTTATATATAATTTGAAAAGATGTTAGTGTAATAATATATTAGACTAGTTAAAGATAATAAAAATAAAATAAAAAAATATTGGTTAAGCAAATTTCAAATTATGTACAACGCTTATATAAGAATAGATAATTTCTTTTCCTAGAATCACACAAATAAACAATGTCTCTTGGCATTAGTGAGTTGCTCAAGGATTTAGAAGAAGGAAGAAAATGAGGAAATTTTGTTGAGGCAAGGATAACAAAGAACTCGAACTACTTGATTCAATGGGTAGTAAAATAACTTCTTTCCTAAACTTCCATGGTTAGTTTTTGAAAGAAAGTGTGTTGTATTCTTGATATAAAGAATTTGGACCAACGAAATTCTAGTTATTTTGGTAGACTAGCTTCTTTGAAAAATCATTAGACATGATTTTCAATGATTGAATTATTTATATTTCACATTCTACCAACCAGACAATAACATTTCTTCAGAGCTATAACATTCTACCTATAGCTTTCAAAATTGAGTGTAGAGCATGAAAAATAACATAAGGTTTGAGTGCTACCCGACCAAGAGGGGGAGGGGGTGAATTGAGTTTTATAAAATAATTCATAATTTAAAAATCAAACTCAAAGCAATAATACGAAGATAAGAGATAAAGAAGACATAATCAATTTTAATGATGAAAACTCAATTGGGTAAAAAATCACAACGTCCAAATTGGATAATCAATCCAATGGATAGCTCCACTATGATAATTTTGCGTACAAGAGTTCCTAATATCTTGTTTCCTAGTCTACCTTTACACAACAATTATCCTAGCTGGCATCCTTGTTTCCCAGCCAGAAGTCGTACGTCTCAATTCACCAAGAACAGAAACAGAAATGGTATCCTAGTTTCCCAGTTGCGACCTCTTCCAAAGTCAAGAAGAAGAATACAATAAAATAGTTACCTTTACGCTTCTATTCCTTAAGAAAATAGGTACCTTTAAATCCTGATCGAGAGTTGAAGAATCAGACTTGTCAAACGCTTCTATATGATCTCACAACAATTCTCTCAATGATGCAAACATAAACTCTCTAAAGTTCTAATATTGTTTGGAATGGAATGCATACTCTAAACACAAAAATATGTTTCTATTTATACTAATTTAAGCATATGATTTTAACCAATTTTTGAATGCAATCCTAAAAATATTCTATCATATTATGCAATGCAATCTTAAAGATATTCTATTATATTATACAATGCAATCTTAAAAATATTCTATCCTATTTTTTAATGTAATCTTAAAAAACATTTTATATTATTATGCAATGCAATCTTAAAGATATTTTATTATACTATGAAATGCAATCTTAAAAATATTCTATCCTATTTTTGAATGCAATCTTAAATATTTTATCTTATTATGCTATGCAATCTTAAGGCAAATATCTTAGCAAGATCAATCTTCTAATCTCCTTACATAAAATTTAATAAAAATAAATAGAAATAAATCTTCTTAATTCCATGTCATCTTGAATGATATCAATCTTCAAAATTCTTCAAATAATCTTCTCAATTATATTGATTTTCATAAATCCAAAATATCAGAAACTTCAAAATATTAAGTAATCAAATAATTATCATTAGTGTAATAAATCTAATAATGTGGCATTCATTGTTTGTTATCATCAAAACTTTATAAATTGTTTTATGCTTTAGGGGTTCAACAAATATCCAACAAGGTTGTCGACATTTCCTTATTGTGTTAATTTTGCGTAATGAATGGTATCAAATCCATGATCTTTGAAAACTTGTTGCCACTCCCTGCAACTCTCTATGAGTAGCAATTATTGTCACACCCACCAAGAAGTTCTCCTTTGCAGAAAAGTTGCGGATAAGTGAGCCAGTTAGAAAACTTCCTCAAGTCATCACATGGGATGCTTGTTGGTGTTGGCCAACAGCAGATAAGGGTATTGTGCTGAGGGGTGACTTTGTTGTGTGCCCCTACATCCTCATCCAAAACACTCGCAGGAGATGTAAGACCGGGACACATTATGTTTGCACCCGCCAAGACAAATATAATTAACTTAAAGTATGTATTAACAAATAACAATCCTAGCCCCTTTAATGAGTTGACAATGAAGTGTTGTTGATAAATAAAGCAGCTAACTACCCTCTAGTTATAGTTTAATTAATGTTACAACTCTTGATTACCGATAGGCCATATACATATATGCAAGTACAAGTTTGTGGCAGTATATGAGTAGCTTTATTTCGAAAAATCATAGGGACTATAGCCCACCTTCTCCACTTTGAGAAGTGGTTAAAATTTCATGGGAGGGAGAGAGGGATGCATGTGCATGAGGCCTTGAACTTCATAGGAGTCTCTCCCTTTCATGAAAAGATTGTAAGCTACGAGCTTGGCGTTTCTCTAAAGGTCTTGTATATGTTATTAAATTGTTTGCTTTGGAATGAATGAATGGGTATTATAGCTAGTAGCCACACCATCATTCATTCCAATCTTGCTCTAGTAGTACTACTATACTATACGATCCTATATCTCAAATTATTGCTCCAACAAAAACAATCCTCCAAATTGCTACACACCAAAGATAGATGTGTTTTTATTTCTTATCCCTAAGCTTCCAACACCACCCTTGCACTGCGTTCCACAGCCAGCTTGGGGAGCCCTTAATTTTCATTTGAATTAATATGCAATATGTGAATCCTTAATTTTCATTTGAATGTAACTTGCAGACACTTTTCCTTTTCTTGTTTGCATCTGCATCACGACTTTCATTGTTGGAGATTTCACAAAGATCATCACAGGTACAATTTTATTTTTTACCAAAATATTAAGATAATTGTCTATAAATGGATTTGGATTTTTGTTCACTAGGTTAGTTCATCAAATGATTTTCCTTTTCCTGTTATTAATGTTCAATGTTGAATGTAAGTTGTAGGAACTTTTCCTTTTCCTGGTTGCATCTGCATCACGACTTTCGTTGTTGGAGATATCACAGAGATCATCATAGGTACGAATGTCTAACGACTTGCCTCGAGAATTTGTTTTTGTGATTAATGACTATTTCTTTATATAGAACTTATGTTCAATATGAGTGAACCTTAGTTTCCCATTTGAGATTCAATACAATGATTCTTCTAGACAGTTTGGATTAATTGTTGTATTGATTCTTGAATTGTCCATTTGGACAGTTTGGGAAGAGTCATTTTTTTATAGTACATTCATATGTATAGGTTGAGTTTCTTTTCTTAAATTTGATGAAATTTCGGTACTATGCATTTCACTTGTTCTCTGGGTGCACTTGATTGTGGTCGAATTAATTTCACCACTTTCATGTCGTGTTCTTGGAGATCAAGGCGAAATGCTGCCAAAATTTCGTCAAATTTAACAAAAGAGACTTAACCTTTACATATGAATGTACTATAAAAAAATGATTCTTCCTGAATGGGATAGGGCCACACCTTGAATGAAAAAAGTGAGGTTTTCGGCATGGAATAATTTTGAGTATCACATAGTTATCAATTATATGGATCGAAGTTGGATGAATGCAAGTTGCATGAGTGCTGAGTTTCAGGAAGGTGTTGAACATTTCTTGGAATTTGCTTCCGAAAGAGTCGACCTGATGAGGATGGAAAATATTTATGTTTGTGTAGAAATTGTTTGAATGGGAGACGCCAAGCAGTAGACGACATACGGGAACATCTTTTGTGTGATGGGATTAAGAAGAATTATACCACATAGATATGGCATGGTGAATTGATAGAGATGTAGAGGGAGTTGCAAACTAAACCACTTGATGTATACATCGGAGATTTATTAGAGGATATGATTCGTAATCTGGGACATGAGTCTTTTGAGCAAGCCCATCTCCCTATGTATGATACATTGGAAAGTGATTCCAAGAAGTCGTTGTATCCGGGGTGCAAAAAGTCATTGACACTGTTGTCGGCGGTGTTAAGTCTAGTTAATGTGAAGGCCAGATATGGGTGGAGTGATAAAAGCTTCAGTTCACTGCTTCAGGTACTTCAGGAGATGCTTTCAGATGAAAACACATTGCCAAGAAGTTACTATCAGGCAAAAAAGATAGTGTCTGATGGGTATGAAGTATCAGAATATTCATGCCTGCCGTAATGATTGCATATTGTACAGAAATGAATTTGAAGAAATGCATAAATGCCCCAGGTGTGGGGTATCACGGTACAAAGTGAAGGACAATGACGATTATAGTAGTGATGAAAGAACAAAGAAAGGCCCCCAGCGAAGGTGCTGTGGTATGTTCCTATCATTCCTAGGTTTAAGCGTTTGTTTGCTAACAAAGATGACGCTAAAGACCTTACATGGCATGCAGATGGGAGAAAGTACGATGCAATGCTCCGCCATCCGGCTGATTCCACCCAGTGGAAGAAGATTAATCGTTTGTATCCGAAATTCAGCAAAGAGCTAAGAAATCTTAGGCTGGCACTTGCTAGTGATGGAATGAATTCGTATAGCAGTTTAAGTACTCACCATTGTAAAATATGGGAACACTTCACACTTAACCAAGAGGGGGACGAAATTGGTTAGACTTGGTAATTTAAAAATTTATTGATCAAAATCAGAGTTTTTCCCTTTTTGGATCTTTATTACTTTAGTAACCAAGAACCTTTATCCAAAGATCAACCCAAGAGATGTAATGCTTCAAGAATCAAGTAGTTAACAAGAATTCACATAAAACAATCAAATATGTAGAATTAGATAAACACACAAGGAATTATACTGGTTCACTTCAAACACTATGAAGCTACATCCAGTTTTCTTCTACTCAACACTAGAGTAGAGTTCCACTATTGCAAATAATATTCTTACAAGAAAATACAAGCCTCTCTTTATCAACCCTAGATAAAGTTCAGAAGTCTAAAACACTATTAGACCCTTAGAGACCAAAC
>PYAF01003112.1:95711-110834 GCA_007407185.1 Glycine tomentella
TAGATTTCACTAAGGAATTAGGTTTTCAATTCAGGTTAAAGGGTTAATTCACTAAGGGATTAGGGATTAACTAATCTAGAAAAGACTTATTCTCTGAACAATTATAACAAGAAACCCATATGATATATTCTCTAAATGCTTAGTTTGACAGAATCGCTAAGGGATTAGGGTTCTCGATTGAATTAAAGGGCTAAATCGCAAGTTATCTAGGATTTACGAATTTAGGAGAGATTTATCATTTGTGTAAATTAAACTAATAAACCAGTCAAGTGAAAGAGGAGGAATCAGAGGGGATTGCGCCTGACCACAATTATTCGTCCATTGGTAACTTCTCAATTTGATTTGCTGTTTTCTTTAATTTCTGTTTTTACACTTAAACAACCAATTCAATCCACAACAATTCTTTTCAAAATTTTCTGTTTTCTTTACTTTCAATCACATTGATTCTTCATTACTGTGAACATCACCCCAATCCCTGTGGAGAACGATACTCACTTACCTATTTTTTTACTTGGAACGATCGGTGCACTTGCCGTATTGAAGCGTATTAAATCGTTAACAACTATCTTTCTTTTAAAGAAAATGAATACCACACAAATGACCTTCAAGGAAGGTGCCTCCCTCAATCGTCCTCCAATGTTTGAAGAGAGCACTTCAGTTTTTGGAAAAATAGAATGAAAATCTTTATTCAATCGAATGACCCAGGTGCTTGGAATGCTATAGAAAAAGGTCTTGTTATTCCTATAAAAACTGTTGGTAATGATATGATTCCCAAAAAATGGGATGAAATGACAGATGCTGAAAAGAGAGTTGTTCAATATGATTTTAAAGCTAAGAATATGATTACTTATGCACTTTCCTCTGATGAATTCTTTAGAACTGTTAGCTTCAAAAGTTAAAAGGAGATGTGGGAAATGCTGGAGATAACTCATGAAGGTACAAACGAAGTAAGAAGATCGAGAAAACATGCCTTAATCCATGAGTATAAAATGTTCAAGATGAACACCACTGAAATCATATCTCAGCTTCAAATAAGATTCACTCACATAGTTAATCATCTTCTTGGTCTTGGAAAGATCTTTGATGCTGAAGAGTTGAACATCAAAATCTTGAAGTGTCTCACAAGACCATGGCAACCAAAGGTGACAACAATCAAAGAATCAAAAGATCTATCCAAAATGTCCATGGCTGCACTTTTTGGTAACCTTCTTAAGTATGAACTTGAAATGTCACAACTAACCAGTGCAGAAGATGCAAAAAAGAAACAAAAAAGCATAGCCTTGAAAGTTGCATCCTCAAAGATGGAAGACTCAAGTGAAGATGAAGAGGACAACATGAATCTAACTGTCAAAAAGTTCAGCAAGTTCTTGAGAAGAGACAAGAACAAAAAGTTCTCAAAGAATAACAACAAAAGGAGTGACAACAATTTCACTTGCTTTTAATGTGGTAAGCTTGGCCACATTAAATCTGAATGCTCTATCTTTTTGAAAAAGCAAAAAGGTGAAAGCAAGATAAAGAAAGAAGGAAAGCCTAAGAGAGTCTACATAGCTTGGGAAGACAATGAGTCAACAACTTTTGAATCATCAACTGAAAAAGAAGAAGCAAATGTGTGTCTCACTTCCACAATAAATGAAGATAATTAATTCTCAAGTGCTGAAACTGAGGTAAACTTCTGAATTTGATCAAGTTGTCGATGCTTTTCAAGAAATGCATGAAGAGGCTCAAAAGCTTGCAAAATCCAATAATAGGCTAAAAGGAAATCTTAGATGGCATATTACAAAAATTGCAGAATTGCAAACTGAGATTTGTAACTTGAAAGAAGAAAATGAAAAACTTGTTTCAAGTTACAAAATGAGTGGATGTGTATGTGCTTCTTCTTCATCTAATGTTGACAAATACTATGATTTGCAAAAAGAGTTTGATGAGTTCAAAAAAAGTCAAGGTGAAAAACATGTGGTAGTACTTTTAGAAAATAAGCACTTGGTTGATCTCTTGAAAAGGCTTTATAAAGGAAAATGTAACTTGGCTGAAATGCTAAGTGTGCAAAAATATGCTAGAGATACTTCTGGATTGGGTTACAAAAAAGGATCAAAATCTTATGAAAAACCAAGTTTGTGAATCCAAAACAGAAATATCAAAAAGTTGTCTCAAAACCAAGGTTTAATTGCATGACTTATTTTGAAAGAGCATAAAAAATAGTAACTTGTAACTATTGTATGATGAAAGGTCACACATCTAATAAATGCTATGCTAGGAAATTCTATGTGCCAAATGGAGAATGAATTTGGCTACCAAAGAAAAGGAGAATAGCTAACCCTTATGAACCCAATCTCAATTGGGTACCTTCCTCTATAAATTGATTTGAATTTTGCAAATATGTCTAAGAGCAAGATCTTCATTATGGTATCTTGATAGTGAATGCTCTAGACATATGACTGGTAACATATCAATGCTCACAAATTTGACTCTTAAAGATGGTGAATTTGTCACATATGGAAACAACAACAAAGGGAAGATAATTGGAGAAGGAAACATAGGAGACAGTTTCAAAACCATGATCAGAAATGTTCTTTATGTGGAAGATTTAAAGCACAATCTCTTAAGTATAAGCCAACTTTGTGTTAAAGGGTTCAAAGTGTCATTTAATGACAATTGCTGCATGATATGTGATGGACAAAATGGTGAGGTGATTCATATAGGTAAGAGAAAAGGTAATATCTATTTACTCTCCATAGATCATGCATTCTTTCACAACACTTCTTGCCTAATAGGTAAAATTGATGAATCTTGGCTATGACATAGAAAGGCAAGTCACATTAACATGCATTATATGAACAAGCTTATTAAAAAGGATTTAGTCATTGGCTTACCTACGCTCAAGTTTGAAAATGACAAATTATGTGATGCTTGTCAAAAGGGGAAACAAACAAAAAATTCTTTTCAAAGTAAAAACATTATTTCTACTTCAAGACCCCTTGAATTACTTCACATAGATTTGTCTGGTCCTTCTAGAACTATGAGTTTAGGGGGTAATTACTATAGGCTTGTCATTGTTGATGATTACTCTAGGTTCACATGGACTTTGTTTTTGAAATCCAAGAGTGATGCTTTTAATGCTCTTAGAAAATTGGCCAAACTTGTTCAAAATGAAAAAGGGAGAAAAATTATCTCAATAAGAAGTGATCATGGTGGAGAATTCCAAAATGAACATTTTGAAAAATTCTGTGAAGAAAATGGAATTAACCACAATTTTTCAGCTCCAAGAACACTCCAACAAAATGGTGTTGTGGAGAGGAAAAATAGATCCCTTGAAGAAGGTGCAAGAACTCTTCTTAATGAGACAAATTTGCCTAAACATTTTTGGGCTGATGCTGTAAGTACAGTTTGCTACACTTTGAATAGATTACCAATAAGGCCTATTTTAAAGAAAACTCCTTATGAACTATACAAAGGTAGAAAATCAAATATTTCTCTTTTAAGAGTATTTAGCTACAAGTGATTTATTTTAAATACTGGTAAAGAATCACATGGAAAATTTGATGCTAAAGCTGATGAAACCATATTCCTTGGATATTCATTACATAGCAAAGCATATAGAGTTTTCAATAAAAGAACCTTGTGCATGGAAGAATCAGTACATGTTATTTGTGATGAATCTAATCCCTCCAAAGAGGAAAAGAAGTGTGATATTGATACAAGTCCTTTGGAGGAGTTCATTCAGCTTAATGATTCAATGGATAAAGAAAAAGAAGAACCAATTGTTGAAGCTAAACAATCAACACCAGTCTAAGAGCCAAAAGATTGGAGAACTACAAGAGATCTCTCTCTTGACAATATCATTAGTGAAGTTTCAAAGGGAATATCTACTAGATCATCATTGAAAAATCTCTGTTGTAATATGGCTTTTGTTTCACAAATAGAACCTAAGAACATTGATCAAGCCTTAATTGATGAACATTGGATGCATGCCATGCATGATGAATTGAATCAATTTAAGAGAAATGAAGTTTGGGAACTTGTTCCTAGACCTTCTTCTCTCAAACCTATTGGCACTAAATGGATTTTTAGAAACAAACTTGATGAGAGTGGAATCATAGTCAAAAACAAAGCTAGATTGGTTGCAAAAGGTTACAACCAAGAGGAAGGCATTGAATGAGGAAACCTATGCACCAGTTGCAAGATTGGAAGCCATTAGGTTATTACTTGCATATGCATGTTTAATGGATTTTAAACTTTTTCAAATGGATGTTAAAAGTTCTTTCTTAAATGGATATGTTGAGGAGGAAATCTATGTGGAGCAACCTCCTGGTTTTGTAGATTTTAAATATCCAAACCATGTTTTCAAACTTAAGAAAGCTCTCTATGGTTTAAAACAAGCTCTAAGGTCTTGGTATGAGAGATTAAGTAAATTTCTGCTTGAACAATCTTTCACAAGAGGACATGTTGATAAAACCTTGTTCATCAAAAGGCAAAACAATGATATCTTATTAGTTCAAGTGTATGTTGATGATATAATTTTTGGTTCAACTAATCAATTGTTGTCCAAAGAATTTTCTATCTCTATGCAGAATGAGTTTGAAATGTCAATGATGGGGGAATTAACATTCTTTCTTGGACTTCAAGTGAAGCAAATGAAGAATGGGACATTTCTAAATCAAACCAAGTATTGCCTTGAAGTGATCAAAAAGTTTGAAATGGATAAAAGTAAAGATGCTGCAACCCCAATGGCAATATCAACTTATCTTGATTCAGATGAAAAAGGAAAGAAAGTTGATGAGTCAAGATTTAGAGGAATGATTGGATCTTTACTGTATTTGACAACTAGTAGACCAGATATTATGTTGAGTGTGTTTGTGTGCAAGATATCTAGCAAATTCCAAAGAATCTCACCTCACTGCAGTCAAAAGGATCCTCAAATATCTCAAATCAACACCAAAAGTTGGTCATTGGTATGCTAAAGGTGCATCACTTAATTTAGTAGGATATTCTGATTCTGGCTTTGCAGGGTGCAAATTCGATAAAAAAAGCACTAGTGGAACTTGTCACCTACTAGGCAGCTCACTAATATCTTGGCATTGCAAGAAGCAATCTTGTGTTGCTTTATCAACAGCTGAAGTTGAGTATATCTCTGTTGGAAGTTGTTGTGCTCAAAAATGAAAGTAAATGATTAATGTTTATGCAAGCATATCTCTTAACACTTGTTCTTGGCAAAGAGGCTGATTTGTTTTCAGGTTAACAAAGTTCAAGACTTCTATTTTCATCCCTCAAAGTACTTCAAAAATCAAACACATGGTCAATCTAATATTTGGCATGTTCAAAGCCAAAAAGGGGGAGATTGTTGGATATAGGGGGAGCAACAAGAAGAATGAAGCTTATGATTTAAAAGAAAGTTTTGAGCTTTTCACATGCCTTGAAGATTGTAATTCATATGAAGTGTATGAGAGGCCAATCTTTTGATCCTTGCATTGCATGCACATAATCATTAACATGCTTAAATGTTTTCATTAAAATATCAAAGCTACTCACACTTTGAAAAAGGAATTAATTGAGGAATGTTTTTGGAAAAATGTAATCCTACTGTTTTAATCGATTACACAATGGTTTAATTGATTATTTGGTTCGTGTTTGAAACTGGAAAAGCTTTGATGACCATATTAATCGATTAAACAACTCTTGTAATCAATTACATAGTGAAAAATGAATGTTGTGCATTATTGTTTTAATCGATTACCGTTAATCGTAATTGATTACATAAGCTATTTTGAAAAAGCTTGCTTAATTGCTTTAATCGATTACCGTAAATTGTAATTGATTACACAAGCTGCTTCTGAAATAAAACTTCTCTGATTTAATCGATTACTGCTCGGGTTAATCGATTATTTTGTTCGTTGTGAAACCAAGAATGGAGCTTTGAGCTATTTTGGCGCGTGTAATCGATTACATTCTGTTATAAAAAGCTGTTATAAATAGGAAGAAGGCTTGTCATGAAACTTAACTTGAATACTTCAAATTTTTTAATATACACAAGCCTTCTCAAAGTTAGAAAGTGATTTTCTGGGTTAACTAAGTTCTTGTCCCACTCTTTAATCTTCCTGGGTATTGAATGATTTCTTGGGCAAGATATTTCAAAGAAGTTTTGGAAAGCATGGTCTGAAATTCTTTTTCTGCAATTCAACTCTGATTGGTAACTCACATGCATTCATATTCATTGGATCATCAGGTTGTTTCTCTCTATTATCTTTGGTTGTAAATTCGTTTTTGTAATGTTTGTTATTTGATGCTATTGTAAAAGGGTTCTTTGAATCTTATGCTAGAATAGTGTTTTCTAGGGAAGAACAAAGTAGTGTTCTCTGATTCTTGTTCACTAGAAGTCTAATAGAGTTTTAGATTTCTATTCTTTATCTAAGGTTGATAAAGAGAGTTTGTTATAAAGCTTGTAAGAACTGGAATTTATGATAGTGGAACTCTAATCTAGTGTTGATTAGAAGAAACTGGATGTAGCTTCTTTTGAGAAGTGAACCAGTATAAATTTTTGGGTTGCTTTTCTATTCCTTCATCTCTATCAATTATCTTATTCATTTGTTCTTGGTATTATTATCATTACTCAACAAGTTCTATTTTAAGCTATTGATTTCTTTAGCTGAGAAATTTGATTGATTAAAAACATTCTTGGTTTAAAAGTGATTAAGATCCTTTAACTCTGATTTTATAAATATTTTTTTAAATACTAAGATCAAACCATTCACCCCCCCTTTTGCTTATTGTGGGTATTCCTATTGTTTTTAGTATGCACTTGTTAGAGTCTTGCAAACTTGGCAACATTATCTTTTGCCTAAGGAAATTGTGATACATAGTGATCATGAGTCTCTTAAATATTTGAAAAGTCAAGGCAAACTCAACAAGAGACATGCTAAGTAGGTTGAATTCATTGAGCAATTTCCTTATGTCATTAAATACAAGCAAGGAAAATTGAATGTATTGGTGGATGCCTTATCAAGGAGGCATTGTTTGATTTCTATGCTTGAAACTAAGTTGCTCGGTTTTAATCACATAAAGGAATTGTATTTCAAGTGATCATGACTTCTCTAGTGTTTTTGCTTTGTGTGAGAAGGGGGCTCATCAAGGATATTTTAGACATGATGATTTCTTGTTCAAGGAGAAGAGACTATGTGTTCCTAAAAACTCTTTCAGAGAACTTTTCATTAGGGAAGCTCATGAAAACAATTTGATGGGGCACTTTGGTGTGGAAAAAATTTGGCTATTTTACATGAACATTTCTTTTGGCCAAAAATGAGGCATAATGTGCATAAGCTTGTTTCTCAATGTGTTACTTGTCATAAAGCTAAATATAGATTAATGCCTCATGGTTTGTATAAACCTTTTCCTATTCCTAACTCCCCTTAGGTTGATATTTCTATGGATTTTGTACTTGGTCTACCAAGATCCAAGAGGGAAAAGGATTCTATATTTGTTGTTCTTGATAGGTTCTCAAAGATGGCACACTTCATTCATTGTCACAAGAGTGATGATGCTTGTGAAGTAGCCAATCTCTTTTTCAAGGAAGTGGTGAGACTACATGGATTGCTGAGAAATATTGTGAGTGATAGAGACACAAAGTTCCTTAGCCACTTTTGGAAGACATTGTGGGGTAAGCTTGGTACAAAACTCTTGTTTTCATCAACTTGTCACCCTCAAATGGATGGTCAAACCGAGGTGGTGAACAAGACATTAGGTCAACTCCTTAGATGTTACATCAAGGGTAATTTGAGAACATGGGATGAATGTCTACCTCACATTGAGTTTGCTTATAATAAAGTAGTTCACAAGACTATGTCCTTGTTTCCTTTTCAAATTGTTTATGGCTTTAATCCTTTAACTCCTCTTGATTTATTGCCATTACCTAACACTTTTTCTATGATTAATCATGATGCTTTGTCTAAAGCTTCTTATGTTAGGAAATTGCATGAACAAGTGAAGGCACATGTGGAGAGAAAGATAGAACAATATGCTAAGCAAGCCAATAAGCACAAGAATAATGAATGAGATTTGGTTTGGCTTCATTTGAGGAAGGATAGATTTCCTCAAGAAAGGAAATCCAAGCTCCAACCTAGAGGAGATGGACCTTTTAAGATTTTAGAGAGGATCAACAACAATGCATGTAAACTTGAGTTGCCAAGTGAGTATGGTGTGAGTACCACTTTCAATGTTTGTGATCTTTCTATGTGTGATGTAGGTACACGTGAGGAAGCAAACTTAAGGTCAAGTTCCTTTCAAGAAGGAGGGGATGATGGAGGTCCATTGCAAGCTAAAGGTCTAGAAGGAGAACTTGAAGAGCTTCCTTTGATGAGCTTTAGAGGACCCATGACAAGAGCTAGAACTCAAGCCCTTCGAGAACACATCAAAGCTAACTCGGACAAACATGAAGAAGCATGCCAACTCAAGGATAACAAGGGCTAGACTTTGATGTATCAAGTTCAATTTAATTCCATAAATTCCAGCACTTGTTAGTAGCAAAAGTAGTGACAGTAAAAAGGTTTTTTAGTGTAATTGTGTGAAGGGTGTAGGTGCACTTGTGTGTAATTTATGAAGCACCTAAGTAAGCTTGTTGGCTGCACTTAGAAGTTAAAATACTCCACCATTGGCACGGATTGGATCAGCCAAGAGTCACATAGGGAAGCTTGCACCTCAAGCTTCATTTAGCTTGAATTAGGCTTCTTTAGTTTGCATTACGAGCTTCATTTTAATGTCATTTCATGTGCATTTGCTTTGTAATTTCGTGGCTATATAAGCTGCCCCAAAAATTGAATGTAACAACTTTGTTCATATTAATGGAAATCTGAAATTTGTGAGAGTTTCTCTCTTATTCTTGTGCAAGAACCTCTTGGGGGTCTTATCAATGGCTTCTCAATGCTATTGTGACGATTCTTCTTAGACTTATTGGAGAGCTTCTCTATGGTGTATTCCATCTTTATCTATAACCTTTCTCCATCTTCCATTGTTGTAAATTAAAGCTTCCAACCAGCTATGTGTTTCACGTGAAGTTTGGACAACTTGTGTTCTTGAAAAGCTTGAAGATTGGGTTTCATTGCAAGGTAGATTTGGGAAATTAATGTCTAATGGGTTTAGACCTACATCAACATTGCTTTAGATAGAACTACTATGAGCAATCATGAATAACAACACTATTGCAACACACTCATAATGGATGAGTTCATTCTGGACATCATATTCGAAGTTATAGAAATGAAATTTAGTTGTTCTTGATGGCTGTGAAAAGCTTGAAGATATTCAACTTTCGTGAACAAGTCATGGTATGAAACAACCTAAATCATGGACAAAATTGAGCTTGAATTTGTAGACACTAATTTGCCTAGACAACTTGATATGTGTGCATTAATTTGAAGACTGCTTAAGCTACAAACGTGAATTTGAGATGATCTTAGTGGTTGTGGAAATCTAAGAAAAATATCTAAATCTTTCATGAAGAAGTCATAAGGTGATATGGCTTGGATCTTGTAAACAACGAATCTTGAAGATAAAGGTTTTATTTTGTCCTCATAATATAAGACATTTCTAATGCTATAAAGATTGCTTATGTTGTAGTTGTCAAACCGACATGAGACCAGTGCATGAATGTCAAGGATAGAATTATGTACAACTCTTATGAAGACATTGAACTCCATCTTGGCCATTCAAAGGGTCAAAGAAATAAAAAGTAGTAACAAACACAACGTGTTACAACAAGCTCACACATGAATGTTTGGAATACAAGTATGTCATGCCATCTAACCAAAGTATTTTCCTAAGAAGAACATTTAGTTGCCTTCCATTTGCATCATATGCAGGAAAAGGTAAGATATGCAAATGATACAATGAAAGATATACAAAGAGCAAAACATAAATTCTTTTCGTGAGTTCAAAACAAGCTCAAAATGGATGTTTCAATTATGCTTTCAAGTGAGAAGCTTCAACATTTAAAAGAAGTCCTTTGTTGATGAAGTCATTGCTTCCCTATGAAGATCTCAACCTTAATATGTTGCAAAGACATTAAGAAGGCCTTAATTAGAAGATTTATCAAAGGCTACAATGAACATACAACATCAGAATAAAGTTGCACCGAAGTCAAATCAGAATGGTGTAATTGAGGACTATAAGAATGAAGACATCATAATGATATTTTGAAGAAGCTAACTAGAATAAGATTGGAGTTGACATCAGAATAGGATACAAAGCAACACCATGTCTTTCATATGTTGCCACACATACAACATGCACATTAAAAGATTGAGGTTGATAGCATCTCACTTTCCATATGCTGCCATACACACTAGGGGCACATTAGAAAGCAAATGCTGATTGCATTTGAAGATGCACAACTTGAAAGTTGAGAATGTACTTGAGAAGCTCTAGTGTACATCATCAGAATGAAAACTAGACAGACTTTGTGAAGTATGAACAAAGGACAGAACACTAACACAACAACAACAGCAACCTTCACATGTTACCTTTGTTGGAGTAAGATGAGCTACATACAATGTCATATCATGTTATCTTCATAAGAAGGAACCGACATTAGAATTGATCCTTTCGTAGCAACATCAAAATGCAGTTCTAATATAACTTTAGAAGTTTATCAAAATTGTTCTTCAGAATGGAAAACTTCATAACGAACTTAGACTTGTCAAGTCAAGTACAACTGACACACTTTCAACTTTTGCAAGAAGTTGTTCTAAAGGCCCCACTTCCAACAAAAATTTTCTTGGGGTATTTTAGACTTGAATGAAGCTTTTGAAAAGAGAAAAGAAAAAGACTAAGTTGTCATAACAACGAGTTTGGCCTATGGGACCTATAAACTGATAGAAGACAGTTGCAAAACATGAAAGAGAAGGTAGGAGACAACTTACATACTACATAATAAGAAAAACATTCTTTCCACCCTCAATCATCTTTTTATGCGCCAAAAAGAAGCAACTAGAGTGATGTACAACCAAAACATTAATGAAGATCTAACACATGGGTGTTCCTTTGTTGTAAAATCCCCTCAAACACATTCTCCTTGTATGTAATTTGTATGTATCCCAAATTAACTATGTGGGTTAAGTTTGGCTGAGAAATAATTCATAAAGAGAACCCATGGACAATGAGTAGCTTAGAGAGAGTCTATAAGAGTGTAGCCTGAAAAAGCTATAGTAAAATAATACTTATGTAACTTGAAGAGGTGAAGGTAAATACTTGGATTGTCTCTCCCATGAGTAGGGGCAATGTTGTTGTTGAGATAGGTTGCTTCCCAAGAGTGAGGAGAGTTTTCTAGAGAGGGACACCAAGTGAGAGGTGAAGGTTGCCTATCAAGAACTTAGGAAGTTCTATGGTGAGATATCTTCCCTCCCAGGAACTGAATTACTTTTTGGGTAAGCCCACCTGAAGAGGTGGAGAATACTTGGTTTGTCTCTCCCATGACCAAGTGGGTGTCATGGTTGAGTGGGTGATCTCCAAGCAAACACCAAGTGTGGTGTTGTGGTGAGGAGATGTTGACAGTCCAATAGGTGACTATCAAGGAAAGTCCAACAGAGGGTTAGCAAGGAAATTCCAGAATGGTGTTGGAATTGGAAGAATCTAGCATTTGGTTGGTCCAACATGTTGTTGGTTATATTAGTGAAAATCTCATCAATTTGAGTCAATATTGGACATAGCCAAAGGTTAAGGTGAACCAGTATAAAATCCTTGTGTTGAATCCTCTTTTATTTTCCTCTTTACATTATGTTATTTGTTGTCATATATACTTCATTTGTATCAAAACATTCTCAACATTAGAATTACTTTAATCAAAATGCATACATAAGAAGGTTTTCATAAAAAGCATAATTGCTTTATAAAATGGCATATCTAAACTAAATCATTTTTATGATAACAAGATCTATTTTAAACTAGTTCAATTATACCCATCAAAGTATGGAAGCTTTCATAAAACATGAAAACACTTTTGAGCATGAAAAGCTGGAAACAACATTCTTAACTATAACTTTTTGAACAGGACATTTTTAGTACTGCATCTGCATAACATAAATCGATTTTTTTATGATAACAATATTCTAAGAAATGATTTTATTTAAGTAATGAACTTCTAAACATGAACAAATGTGCATTGATATTAGATTCACATTATCATATCAAACATTTAACAATGAATGTTGTGACTAACTACTTAGAAAGCTTAGTTGTCTAAGAGTTGATGTTGGGATTTCATTGTCTATAATTTTAAAATTTCTAAAGAGACCATGAGCAGAAAGAACCCCATCTCATGAACCACGCATTACTCAACAATCACTAAGGGTTTAGGGGCTACCTTTTAGTGCTCTTTCAAACCACAAGGTTTCTTTTGATCACTAAGTGTCGAAAGTATGATGCCTCTACTCAACCCACACTAGCAACGATTGGAGCGGGATCTCGGTGCTAGCCTATGGTAGACGTGAAGGGATTTGGTGTGGCACACTTTTTTCTCTCAATAGTGAATAATAAATTTTATGTAGTACGTCAGTTTCACCTATCTTATATATACATGAGTTATTTTATTTAAATCCTAATAAAATCTTATCTTTATCAAATCTTATTTTATATAGATAGTTATCTCATCAAATCATATTTGATTTAAATCTATAGATAATTATCTTATTATATATATATATAGATAATTAATTAAAGCATTTCTAATTAGGTATCTCATCAGATTGCGTCTTATTTAATTAAATCTTATTTTATTAATTAACTATGAACTAAATTAAGTCACATTTAATTTATTCATCTACTCCAATTAATTACTCTGGGTGTGTGACCCTATAGGCTCCCTCTAGATTGACAATAATATTATAGGCAATGATTGACATCTAACAATACATCACTGCCACCTAGCCCATGAGAAACATCGGGGATTCGATTTCAACCTTACCACAATCATTTCCACCATGTAGCCTTTGTCCCTTCGTCCAAATGTCTTGATCGAGCACGAGGCATAAGAGTGTCATCCTCGTTAAGTCTAATCATTGATTTCTCAATAGCCAAGTGGACGTGTAAACACAAATGGGTCCAATATCTCATATTGACCCATTTCCGAGTGGCCATGCATATAGTGTGTCCCACTCTATCGGGAGGCCCATAGACATAACTTCTGCTATGTAGGAGGGATAAATCCTATCTACATCACCCTCAACATGATTCATTGCAGGCCGAAATACTACCTTTATGATCGTCCTGTTATGGATGACATTTGATAGCATTAGATCCTACAATTCCTACATGTAGGAATCATAATGACTTCAAGTTGAAGGACAACTATCACCTTATGGTTGCCTTGAGAAGGGCTTCTGAAACTTAGATAACTATTATAGAGCCTTCTCATAGTGGGTTTATCTAGTATAAATATTATTCCTAATGTTTATACCTGTGTACCGACTTGATATCTCATATCCATGACATGTGAGACGTGGTTATTAGTCTACTCACACAATAGCCTCAATGCATTATTGTTACTCTTGTCAACAATTATACTTCACTACAAATGTTTTTACATTAGCACTTCATTATTCAATGAATCTCACAATCAAGTCCCACTTGATTTGCCATCAAACGAATCACATATTCTAAGGACATTATTACGCTATAAAACTAATAACATAATAATTGACATGCCTTATTTATATATAAAATATATAAACTAAAATCATGATTTAAATATAGTATGAAATGGATTCGCCACTAGGGCTAACCCCTTGAGATATCCTGATCACTTCATAGAGGACCTGGTGATCCTAGAAGCCTTGAATCGCGTTGACGAAAGGATCAACATGGAGAATTTTTGTGGTGGAGCTCGGTGGCGGTTGGATCGTAGGTGTTGGCGGCATGTAGCTCAACCCTGTTTGGGAACTCACCACCCAATTCGGCCTCCCACATGCTTCTCGAAGCTGCAATAGTGGTTGCTCTCATGGGATAAGGACTCCCACAAGGCTGCTCAAACATCGTCATTTTGGGACACTTGCAGTTGTCGTAGGTGCAGACAAGGGAAGGAGGGGAAGGGGAATTTCGGGTTGAACATCGGCGTCACGAATTAGAGAGAGATATGCTTTGGGTTTTAGCACGTGTCAACGTTCAGTTGGCTATTGGGCCATTATGTGCATAGTCATCAAACACGTAGGTTCAGACATATTTGTACCTAACTTCGAGCATAAAAATAACATATTATAATTTTGTGAGAACGAAAAACAAGTGAAAATTTTTTAGGGACTAAAATCAAAAAATGACACGTAGTTATTGAACATTACAACTTAATAACAAAATGATCTCATAAAACTTAACAACAAAACGTAATTATCACACATTTTATTCATTTAGGAGCTAAAATCAAATTTTTCACAAACTAAATTATTACTAGTTTACACATTAATTCAAGCAACACAATGATTTACCCCTCTCTTAACATAAGTTATTAAACAATAATTTCTTTTTCACCAATAAACAATAATTTGTTAGTACATATGTTCTATCGTGTAACTTATATTTTATTTACATTTTTCATAGTAAGAAAGACTCTTTTTAAAGTTGTTTTTGACAACCAGCAGGCATAGACCTAAGATTAAATGACAGGAGAGACAACTATACTATAAAACATATTTACATATAAAAACTAAATATCTTGTTTTAATAAAGCTTAATTTGTAAAAGTTAACAGTGTCACATACCATAAAAACTTTCATAAATTTATAATTTTTTAATTTAGAGGTTCATAAATTTATAATAAAAAATTATATTTATATTAAATAAAACATTTTTAAAAAAAAAAAAAAACTTATGATACTCTTTTCTATCATCATTCACGCACACTAGGAATATCCTACGTTTCTTATTGTGACAACACTTCACACTTGTTGAGGTTCTTATTGTTTTTATCTAGAAAAATCAAACTCAGGTACCAATAATTTACAATAATTTATACATATTCGTAAATCAATTGAGTTAAATATATAGATATGACCCTTCTCAATAATATTTTTTCAGTCAAATCCTTTCTTGGCCTCGTGAAAAAAATTCTTCCTCATCCTCACAAATGTCTTGTCCTATCTGTCTATTGTAATT
>PYAF01003113.1:77277-90354 GCA_007407185.1 Glycine tomentella
AGTACCTATTAAATCCTTTAAGTTATCCTCAACTGTACAGTCCCATACCTGCACAGTCTCTGGATCCCTCTCGTTCGGGTGTGTATTCGATTCATTCATGTACCCCTCCCGCTGGAAGCCTGCCAGGAGCCGCTCCTTGTCCGTGCCTCACTGCACCGGCGATCACTCCCCGCCCTCGTCAGCGCCCGGGATGTTACATCTAGTGCTCCAGGCGCCACTTTCCAGGGACCTCGGCGCCCTCAGCGCGGACCTGGCGCTCTTGGCGCCGCACCCCTGACAGGGTTTTCTGTTAAACACTCTCTTTAGGTCCACTAATGCATGGTTAAATACCTTAATCACAGGCTTAATTACATGATTAAAACTCAAGGTATTACAAAACAAGTTGGACAAACTTATAAACTTTCCTCGACATGACCCCCTCTCTCTCGTAGGATGGTGATTCTCTCTAAATTGGATGATTATTCTCATCTTGTAAATCTTGTTTTATAGACATAACGTCTTAATCTTAAATGGGAAAACAAACATCTAATTTAATGATAATATATTTAATTTTTAATAACATCCTAAAAATAAGATAATATCATTTTTTTAAAAATATAAATAATATCCTATATATTTAAAATTACAAATTTAAATTGTTTTTTAACACAAAGTTAGATATGTTAAATACATGGAGTTTATCTTTATCCAACAACAAGTTATAAGGCGATATTCCAGAAGCAATTTTCAGCCTTGTAAACCTTACTCACTTAGATCTATCATCAAACAATTTAAGTAGATTTGTCAACTTTCCACTTTTCTCCAAGCTTCAATTTTGGAAAGACTTTACCTTTCACAGAATAATCAGTCATCACTAAATATCAAATCCAATGTTAATAATATATAGTTTCTCCAGTTTATGGAGTTTGAACTTATATCTTCTATGGGTTTAACTGAATTTCCAAAATTATCAGGAAAGTCCCAATTTTGGAATTACTCCATTTGTCCAATAACGAACTTAGGGGTAGAGTGTCAAATTGGTTATATGAAACCGAGTCGTTATATGAGTTGGACCTCTCTCAAAACCTATTTTCGCAATCATTGGATCAATACTCATGGAATCAACAACTCGGTTACCTTGATCTTAGTTTTAACTCAATCATTGGTGGCTTCTCTTCCTCAATTTGCAATGCAAGTGCAATTGATTTATCGCAAAACAGATTTGAAGGAGAGATTCTAAATGCCATTGGAGAGTTTCATTCACTTAGAGGGCTCAACCTTTCCCATAACAGACTTATTGGTCCTATTCCCCAATCCATGGGAAATTTGACAAAGTTAGAATCATTAAATCTCTCCTCAAATATGCTCACTGGTGGGATACCTACAGAATTAACCAATTTGAACTTTCTTGAAGTCCTAAATCTTTCCAATAACAATCTTGTGGGAGAAATACCCCAAGGAAAACAGTTCAGTACTTTTTCCAATGACTCCTATGATAGAAACATGGGGTTATGTGGACTCCCATTGGCAACAGAATGCAGCAATGACCCTGAACAACATTCTCCACCTTCACTAACCTTCGGGAGAGAACAGGGATTTGGGTTTGGTTGGAAACCAGTGGCTATAGGATAAGGATGCGGAATGGTCTTTGGAGTGGGAATTGAATGGCATGTAAAGGAAGACAAGGATGAGATCTAATGAAAATGGTAGAATTAGTTGTTATATGGAATGACTGGAGAATGTCTTGTTACATACCTGCCATCTTTGAAAACAAAACTTAAGGGCAAGAACTTTATCACACTGCTTTGCATGGGAGATCTGGTTCAAATTTTTGCTGTAATATGAATGTGTTATACTTTTGGTTTTTTGTGTGTTCTTTTTTGGTGTTTTATTGGTAGAAGAGTGCAATGTACTTCATTTGCCTTGAGGTTGCAGGTTACAGTGCATTAATTATTTACTAAAAAATATTGCTACAGGTGGAGACCTATGGAGAAAGACAATTCTGTGCAACCAATGCTTGTAAGGATGCCTAAGAACAAGTATCCTATTATAGTTGAAGCACTATAACACGATTCCTCCAGAAACTACAAACAAACAAGAAGAAGAGATAGCACAGAAAAATATTGTATATGAACAGAATCACTGTATCATTATTGTTGCTGCATGGAGAGAAATTATGAACCAAATCATGCTTTATTACTTGTGAGGAAACAAACTAATCCTCAATGAATAATACGCATTTCCTTTCTCAGTATGTAGGATAGTGCTAGAGCGGAAAGCGCGCAACTACAAATAATTAATATCCTGTTAATTCTGTTTCACCCCCTTCGTTATATACTCATCAATATTAGTCATTACATTGTTTAACAGCTGTAAAAGCATAAGAATTCTGGAAACAATCGTATATGAAACTGAAAGTTTCATAGACAATCTGCATTTAGACATATAATACACTTTGTTTTGCGACAACATCAAGGATTCTGTTGTCTCGTTGAATATTGTTTAGCTAAAAGTCCTACATTGTTATTGAAGCTCATAAACAAGTAAGAAGATTAGACTCATGCACACAAAATTTGATTAACTTGATACTATTGAAGTTCAAAATCTACTGATTTGTTTAGAGATGTTCATCATATTAGATTAACCATAAGTGAAATTAATTAAGCAAACATAAAACCTAAGTCTCATTTTTTAGAGTATTGACCTAAAGTCAATTCCAATAGCAGTGTTGGGAAAGAAAAAAAGATGAGATTATATGTAATTTGAGTAAAGCCCAGAAGTGTTGCTGTAATTTATTCTGATTAAAAATATAGAAAATTTCATAGATGATAAATGAAACAACTCACACAAGTATGTCTCATCTTTGCATACAGTACTGACTTCCAAGTCAATCACGTATAATTATGGAAACGTTTTGGATGGGATAGAAAATGAAAAGGGTAAGTTTTACTTCTCGACAATGACGACGACAAATCCAAAAATTTTAACTTGTGGGAGTATTTTAAGTTGTATATTATATGTTATAATTTTTTTAATAAGCAATTAAAATTTATATAATAAATAAATTTAAACATATAAGTTATATGAAATTTATAGAATTTAAATATATAATTTTGTTAAATTTATAATGAACAATTTAAAGGGAAGGGGTTAGTTACTAAAAAAAATAATTCTGAAATATAATATTATTTAAATACTTGTATTGAATTTTGATTATTGTATATCCATAATTCAACAAGTTTTTGTTATTATTGTCCAAAAATGAAACTCCTTAAAATAAATAATTAATGTATTTGTTATGTAAGCACGAATTGTACTCTACCGTCACCTTTTTTTACAAAAGAATACAACAAATTAAAATGGAATAATATCCATTTCTCTTGGACCAAAACACCAATTGTGAAATTGGTTTTTCAAAGTTCGAATAATTAATTCAACTATATAGAATTTTTTATAATACAACATGAATATCTAATCTTATTGAAAACGATATTAATGGATGAAAAGATAAAAATTTCTTTTTAAAATTTACACATCATTAGAATAATTATTTCATGAATCATGTTTAACATTTCCTAATTTTTAATTTGTTTTCTTCTTCTGAAATATAAAGACATGTACACCAATTAAAAAAGTTTATGTTGTTTACAACTTTCTTTCAAAAAAAAATATGTTGTTTACAACTTATTTTCCACATTAATTATTATCTTACTTTTTTTCCAACAAAAAAAATATAATCATTTTTCTTATAAAAGTTAATCCTAACATTTAATTTAATTCTCATGCTCAACAACCACATTAATTATATTTACAACTCATCCCCAATATCCTAATAATGTCCAAATCCTAAATTGTGACAAATATAAGATTTCTAATTTATATAAATTTGTAAATTAAAATTTTGAAAAATATTAATTTAAAAATAATTTTTTTAAATACTATAATTTTGAAAAAAATATGTTAATTCAATACATATACTTTCAACAAATATTTTGGAATTATGTATTTTTAATTTAATATAATATTTCTTTTAAATATTTCTAACATCCTAAAATTATACCATATGCAATTATTAATTTACAATAATTTTATAAATGATATAATTTTGACAAGTGTATTTTTTATGTATAATTTCAACAAATTTTTTATAATTTATTTTCTTAATTTAAGATAATATTTATATTTTAAATATTTTTGGAGAGCAATTCCATAAACTAAGATTGAAAAAAAGCATGAGAAAAAAAGGATATCCCGCTAAGTTCATAGAATACAATTGAAATGACAATACTGAAAAGTGAGTACAACTTGGATAGCGTTGTGAGAGGGTTAGAAAATGAAATGAAATGACCACACTGAGGACAACCTTGATGTACGTAGGGTTATGAAAGGGTTAGAAAATGAATGTTTGCGTGAGGGATGGGTAGTTGAAACCTTGAAAAATTGAAAACATATCCTTCTTTTATAATATAAAAGAAGACTAAAAATTTAAATCTCTATCAAACCTTGCCTGAGGAAAGTGCATGAGGGTTAAACAAATTCATCAAATCTCTATCATTCTTTTATAATATAAAATTTAAATTATTGTTCTATTTTTAAGATAATAAATTATTATATATATATATATATATAACCAGACAACTAAAAATATATTTTTATTTTTATTAAAAATCTTATAAAAAATTCAATTCAATGAGCTAGTTTACAAGCTAGTTCCGTCAAACCACACCCTATATTTCTTCCTTTGAAACATTTTTTTGTTTAAACTGTTTATATTTCAATATGTTTTTGATTTTCTAGTAAACTTTTAAATTTTATTTTTTGTCCTTTTTAAATTCTTGTTAACTTTTTGGTCCCTAATAAAAATAATTATTTTGCTTTTTTTAAAATTTATTTAGATAGTGTAACCTCCATGATTGTCCAGCAATCAGAATCCTTCATTGGTAGGGATCTATTACAGATAGTTCTTTTTTAGACCTTAGTAATTAATTCTGAAAATTGTTAGACTATTCTCAAGATCATTAACTATCTTAATATACAAATAGGAGACTTTTTATTTTGTTCACACACTTTCTTGGATCCCAGAAAGTTACTCATTTTATAATTATTTCAAATATAACACATTTAATTATGAAATTTGTAAGTGATAATTGACTGAAAAATAAATTTATCTTGTTGGTATAAGTAATATTAACTAATTTCTTAAAGTTGTCCTTAATTATATTGTTTTATATATACGTAATCTCTGTATTCCTCTTATTATGATGTGATTTATTTGGTGTGTTATAAATATCGCTTTAATTTAAAAAATAAAATAAAATTATTTTGATAGCAATTTAGGGAAAAAAACAAAATTATTAACAACTAATTAACAAAAATTTGTTAAGAATACATAATAAAATTTGAAAAATTATCAAGAACCAAAATATATTTAGGTGAATTGTTTATAACAGATAAGACTAAAAGAACATGAAAAATCAAACATTATGTTATTCTCTTTGTACAAGAGTTATAATTTCCATCTAGTACTTTCTTATTTGTGGATATTGAAATTATTTGATGTAACATCTTTAAGTTAAATTTTAGAGAACAACTCACTACATACACTAAGATAGTGGTTTACCTTGACAGTTGAAAAATGCATTAAAAAGAAAAAAAATTATCGTGAAGGTTTAAAACAATACATGTATGTGTAATTTTAAGTCACTACTAGTGATGATGATATAAATAATACAATGTTATTTGTTATGTATTTGAGTTAACTTACTAAATATTTAATTCCAGTCCACAACTTGATAAAACTGACCACCCTGCTCATCCGATTCACTGACGGTTTACAAAATTCGCTCCGTCATATTATTTCAATTCTAGTTGGTATTTTAAAGGGAAAAAATGGTTAAATAAAGATATGAAGTAGAAAAATCAAATAATTAATATTTGCAGAAAAAATGAGTTCCAAGTCAAGTCAATTTAAATCACAATTGTTGGGACACCTTTGATAGCGTGTGAAAGGGTTATTATCTTTTTTTTTTTTTTTCAAACAAAATTTATAATCAATTTTTCATATAAAATTTAAATCTAACATTTAATTTTATTCTCAATGTTCAACAATCACATTAATTACACTTACGAGTCATCCACAATGTCCAACTCCTAACTTGTGACAAATATAACTTTTCTAATTTATAAACATTTTAATTTGTAAATTAAATTTTTGACAAACATTAATTTAAAAATAATTTGTTTAGATAACATAGTTTTGAAAAATATGTTAATTATATACATATACTTTCAACTAATATTTTAGAAATATGTATTCTTTTTAATTTAATATAATATTTCTAACATCATGAAATTATATCATATACAATTATTAATTTAAAAATAATTTTATAAATGGTATAATTTTGCCAGATGTATTTTTTATGTATAATTTAAAAAATATTATATAATTAAATTTTTTTTTCATAGTTTAAGGTAATATTTATATTTTAAATTTTTTTCTCCGAATTATATATATCATAAAAAAATATTAAGCGTTATTTCAACATAAATTTTTGGGAGAAATATTCCATAAGTTAAGACAAAGGTTTAGCTGGCACTTGAAAAACTGCATAAAAAATGGATACCGCGTGAAGTGCAAGACAATAGAATTGAAATGGCAATGTTGAGGAGAAGCTAAATGAAATGGCAATAATGAAGAGTGTGGAGCGTTATGAAAGGGTTTAGAAAATAGATATTTCCGTGAAATACGGGCCCTTGAAGCCTTGAAAAATAAAAATAGATATTTTTAAGATAATGAATTATTAAAAATAAATTCAAATATATATATATATATATAATTATAACCAAATAACTAAAATTATTTTTTATTAACAAATCTTATTAATTTTCTTTTAATTCATTGAGCTTGCTTACAAGCCAGTCAAACACACCCTAATTCTTCCCTTGAAATATTTTTTGTTTTAATCTTTTCGAATTTAATATGTTTTTTATTCCTGGTAAATTTTAAAATTTTGTTTTACGTCCCTTTTAAATTCTTGTTAACTTTTTGTCCTAAAAAATTTTTTTTTTAATTGTCTCTGAATTTGTTTAGATAGTTCTTTAAAACAAAATAAAATAATTTTCATAACAATTTAAGAACGGAAAATAAAACAAAAAAAAAATAATTACGAACCAAAAAATTATTAGTAATAAAAAACAAAATTTAAAGAATTATTAAGAACAAAAAGATATTGACTTGACATAGACTTACTTGGAGTCAGCTCTACTCCAAAAGAAAATTTGAAAAGTCAGTCTTGGCATAATCATAACTAAGAGATACTGACTTTGTAACAAAATTCAGTGATTCGACGATTATCTTATTCTCATTATACGAACAAGAGTTATAATTAATTTCCAACTACTTCAAAACTTGTGAACATTGAATTATTAGATGTAACAATATGTTGAGATGAAATTATCATCTATTTAGTGCATACATGCACTAAGACAAATGATTAACTTAACATTTGAAAAAAAAATGCATTTCTCGTGAAGGTTCAGGACAATAGAAGCATGTGTAATTGAAAAGGTGATATATATAAATAATATATTAGTCTTATCAACTAGTGTACTTAGAATACAAATTAAAGAATTAAAAAATAAGCAAGTAATTAGTGTGAGAACAATTAGAGAGCATAAAAAAAAAACTTTTAATTTTAAAATTTTAAATTAATATCCTATGGACACCGGTTGATATTTGTGATAATATATATATGTATATATATATATATATATATATATATATATATATTGGTTGTTTTTTTATTTATTGGAGTTAAACAATTCAATATTTGATTCCACTCAACTAATTGCTAAAACTGATCATCCTCATCCGATCCACTCAAGGTTTACAAAATGCTCTTCCGTAATGTATTCAAAATGAAATAAAATATAATAAAGATATGAAGTAGAAAAATCAAATAAATAACGTTTTTGTTATTATTGCGTAAAAATGAAAGTCTTTAAAATAAATAATTAATGTATTTGTTATGCATGCACGGATTGTACTCTATCTTCTCCTTTTTTTTTACAAAAGAATGCAACAAATTAAAATGGAATATGCATTTCTCTTGGACCACAACACCAATTGTGAAATTGGTTTTTCAAAGTTCGAGTAATTAATTCAACTATATAGAATATTTTTATAACACAACGTGAATATTTAATCTTATTCAAAACGATATTAATGGATGAAAAGATAAACATTTCTTTTTAAACTTTACATGCACATCATTCGAAAAATTATTTCACGAATCATGTTTAAGATTTCCTAATTTTTAATTTTATTTTCTTCTTCTGAAATATAAAGACATGTACACCAATTAAAACTTTATTTTGTTTACAACTTTCTTTCAAAAAAAATGTTGTTTACAACTTATTTTCCACGTTAATTATTATTTTACTCTTTTTTTCCAAACAAAATTTATAATCATTTTTTGTTATAAGATATAATTCTAACATCTAATTTAATTATCATGCTCAACAACCACATTTATTACACTTACAACTCATCCGCAATATCCTAACAATGTCCAACTCCTAAATTGTGACAAATATAAGATTTCTAATTTATAAATATTTAATTTGTAAATTAAAATTTTAACAAATATTAATTTTAAAAATAATTTGTTTAAATATTATCATTTTGAAAAAATATGTTAATTTAATCCATATACTTTCAACAAATATTTTGGAATTATGTATTTTTAATTTACTATAATATTTCTTTTAAATTTTTCTGACATCTTGAAATAATACCATATAGAATTATTAATTTACAATAATTTTTATAAATGATATAATTTTGACAAATGTATTTTTTTATGTATAATTTCAACAAATATGCATATATATTTGAAGAATGCGCGGGGAACTCAGTTAAGATCCACTTCGCCAAAGATACAACTAACATCACCTTGAAAAGGGTCCAAAGCAAACGTTGGAACGTTTCAAAAGAATTGACAATCAGTAATTATATATATATATATATATATATATATATATATATATAACCAGACAACTAAAAAAAAAATTATTAAAGAATCTTATGAAAAAAATTTAATTCAATGAGCTAGTTTTACAAGCTAGGTCCGTCAAACCACACCCTATATATTTCTTCCTTTGAAACATTTTTTTGTTTAAATAGTTTATATTTAAAATGTTTTTAATTTTCTAGTAAATTTTTTAATTTTAGTTTTTGTTCCTTTTAAATTCTTGTTAAGTTTTTGGTCCCTAATAAAAAAATTTGTTTTTCTTTTCTAAATTTATTTAGATAATGTAACATCCATGATTGTCCAACGATTAGAATCTGTCATAATCTTTTGTAGGTAGGTTTTTTTTAGACTTTAATAATCAACTCTGACACAATTTGACTGTTCTCAAGATCATTGACTATCTTAACCTATCAATATAAGACTTTTCGATCAACATGTTTTATTCACACACACACTCTTTCTAAGATCCAAAAAGGTTATTCATCTCATAACTATTTCAAATAAAGCACGTTTAATTGGAAAATTCTTAAGTGATAACTTATCAAAAAATAAATATATCTTATATTGGTATAAGGAATACCAACTAATTTCTTAAAGTCATCCTTAATTATATAGTTTAGTATCTGGATTTCTCTCATTATGATGTGATTTATTTAATTTGTGTGTTATAAATAGTGCTTTAAAAATAAAATAAAATTATTTTGATAGCAATTTAGGGAAAAAACAAATTATTAACATCTAATTAACAAAAATTTGTAAGGCTAAATAATAAAATTTGAAAAATTATCAATAATCAAAATATATTTAAGTAAATTATTTATAATTTGGGTTAAATATGTCGTTGATTTATAATAGAGAAGACTAAAAGAACATGAGTCTTAAGTCTTTAAATTTCAGAGAACGAGTCAGTCCATACACTAAAATTAGTTCCTGAGTGTATCATGTATATTTTCCCTTATAGTAAGGCCACGTAAAGACTTAAGAGTTGCAGAGAAAGTTAGAATATAGAATCATGGATGTGGTGCTTCCTTCTCTGTTCCCATTTGCTGATCCTTTATTTTTCACCCTCTCATTCCTTTTGCAGCCCCCATGACAGCTTTGCCTTGCTGCACTTCAAAAACTCCACTAGTTATCAAGATCCTATTTATGAAAATCATTATGAATGTGGTCCAGCTGGTTATTTAAAGACCAGAACATGGGAAAATGGGAGAGATTGTTGCTCTTGGCATGGAGTCACCTGCCACCCCATCTCCGGTCACGTCACTGAGCTCGACCTCAGCTGCGCTGGCCTTCTCGGCGAAATCCATCCAAACAGTACGCTTTTCCATCTTTCTCATCTTCACTCACTCAACCTTGCTTTCAATGATTTCTATCAATCACATTTGTCATCTCTCTTTGGTGGGTTTGTGAGCCTCACGCATCTCAACTTGTCTTATTCTAACTTTGAAGGGGATATTCCTTCCCAAATCTCTCACCTTTCCAAATTAGTCTCACTTGATCTCTCTGTTAATGATTTAAAGTGGAAGGAAGACACTTGGAAGAGATTGCTCCAAAATGCAACACTTTTAAGGGTGGTAGTTTTGGATGAAACAGATATGTCTTCCATTTCAATCAGGACACTCAATATGTCTTCCTCTTTGGTTACTCTTAGTCTAGGATGGACTGGGCTAAGAGGAAACTTGACAGATGGCATTCTCTGTTTACCAAATCTACAGTACCTATATCTTTCAGAAAACAGGGACCTTCAAGGCCAACAGCTTCCAGAAATGAGTTGCAGAACAACTTCTGTTGGTTTCTTAGATCTTTCATTTTGTGGTTTCCTAGCGTCAATCCCTCCCTCTTTCTCTAACCTCACACATCTTACTTCTCTGTATCTCTCAAATAACAACCTCAACGGTTCAATCCCTCCCTCTTTCTCTAACCTCATACATCTTACTTCCCTGGATCTCTCATCTAACAACCTCAACAGTTCAGTCCCGTCCTCACTCTTAAGCCTTCCACGTCTATCGTTTCTGAATCTCCAAGAGAATTTCCTCAGTGGTCAAATCCCAAATGTCTTTCCTCAGTCAAACAGCTTTCGCGAATTGCATTTGAGTGATAACAAAATAGACGGTGAGCTGCCGTCAACACTTTCAAATCTTAAACATCTCATTCACTTGGATCTTTCATATAATGAATTTAGTGGTCAAATCCCAGATGTGTTTGCCAGGCTAAACAAATTGAATACTCTCTCTCTTCGCGGAAACAATTTTGGAGGACCAATCCCATCTTCATTGTTTGACTTAACTCAACTTTTTTACTTGGATTGTTCTTATAATAAATTGGAGGGCCTTCTGCCTAACAACATAACAGGGTTTTCAAACCTAACATCGTTAAAGTTAAATGGAAACTTACTGAATGGGACAATTCCTTCTTGGTGTTTATCTTTGCCATCTTTGGTGGATTTATATCTATCAGAAAACCAATTCTCTGGGCATATTAGTGCAATCTCGTCATATTCCTTGGAGAGTTTGTCTTTATCCCACAACAAGTTACAAGGCAATATTCCAGAATCAATTTTCAGCCTTGTAAACCTTACTCACTTAGATTTATCATCAAACAATTTAAGTGGATCTGTCAACTTTCCACATTTCTCCAAGCTTCAAAATTTGGAAATTCTTGACCTTTCACAGAATCATCAGTTATCACTAAATTTCAAATCCAATGTCAATTCTAGTTTCTCCCGTTTATGGAGTTTGGACTTATCATATATGGGTTTAACTGAATTTCCAAAGTTATCAGGAAAAGTCCCAAATTTGAATTCTCTGCGTTTGTCCAATAACAAAATTAAAGGTAGATTGCCAAATTGGTTGCATGAAACGAGCTCATGGTTAAATGAATTGGACCTCTCTCATAACCTATTGACGCAATCGTTGGATCAATTTTCTTGGAACCAACATCTCAATTACCTTGATCTTAGTTTTAACTCAATCATTGGTGACATCTCTTCCTCAATCTGCAATGCAAGTTCAATTGAGATTCTCAACTTTTCTCACAACAAGTTGACAGGAACCGTTCCACAATGCCTTGTGTAACATCCCGGGCGCTGACGAGGGCGGGGAGTGATCGCCGGTGCAGTGAGGCACGGACAAGGAGCGGCTCCTGGCAGGCTTCCAGCGGGAGGGGTACATGAATGAATCGAATACACACCCGAACGAGAGGGATCCAGAGACTGTGCAGGTATGGGACTGTACAGTTAAGGATAACTTAAAGGATTTAATAGGTACTACCTATACCAACAAGGTGCATCTACTTTTCGGTAGCCTATAACATAAGAACTCCATAGTTAAGCGTGCTTGACTTGGAGCAATTATGGGATGGGTGACCTCCTGGGAAGTTTCTCAGGAAGTGTGTGAGTGAGGACAAAGCACACTGAAAAGTCTTGTGTTGGTATGTAGGGACAGTCAATGATCCTGTGGGCTCAGAACTCTGGATCTCAATGGCAACCAATTATTAGATGGTTGTTTGCCAGAATCTTTGTCCAATTGCATATTTCTGGAGGTCTTAGATCTTGGGAACAATCAAATAAAAGATGTGTTTCCCCATTGGCTTCAAACTCTACCAGGATTGAAAGTATTGGTTTTGCGAGTCAACAAGTTGTACGGTCCCCTTGCCTATTTAAATACCAACCATGAATTCCCCAGTATAGTCATTTTTGATGTCTCTTCCAACAACTTCAGGGGCCCAATACCAAAAGCCTTCATAAAAAAAATTGAAGCGATGAAGAACGTTTCTCTAGATGCCGATTTGCAATATATGGAAATTTCTAATTCTTCTGTTGGAAACAAGTACAGTGATTATGTGACTATAACAACAAAAGCAATCACTATGACAATGGACAGAATTCGAAATGACTTTGTAAGCATTGATTTATCGCAAAACAGATTTGAAGGAGAGATTCCAAATGCCATTGGAGAGCTTCATTCACTCAGAGGGCTCAACCTTTCCCATAACAGACTTATTGGTCCTATTCCCCAATCCATGGGAAATTTGACAAAGTTAGAATCATTGGATCTCTCCTCAA
>PYAF01003114.1:0-11235 GCA_007407185.1 Glycine tomentella
TAATATGTGTTAAGAAATTGTATTTGCATGGTCCGTGGTGAGGAAAATCGTTTATATTACAGACAATTCGTAAAACTTGGAAAGCAAAGCGAAAATAATTACGTGAAAAGTTTATAACTAATTTGATGCTAATACAAAGTGGACACAATATTTTATCTAAAATCAATCAAGCACGAGTGAGTAAAGAGAGGCGTTATAGAAGGCCGCAAGCATCACCCTTATTCAAACCTCCCGCACGGATAGAGCGAGACTACACGCGGATCGCGCGAGTTGGCCGAAACTGCCTAATGCTTTTCTTTTTAGGGCCTCTAATGTGTGATTATAATTCTTAATCATAAGCTTAATCCTACGCTCAAAATTCAAGGTATTACACTTCTAACCTTTATTTATTTATTTTTGAAAAATTTTCTGTTAGACGTCATTTGTTTCTTGACTGTGATTTGCGAAATAATGCGTATGCGCGTCCATTCCCAGATTTAGAAATTGTTGTCCCCAGCAACAACTAACAAGGTCACAGTGCTTTGGAAAAACTTTCATCACTTCAGCATTATTTGGAAAATCGCAACCAAACTGAACATTAATCCAAACAGATTTTTATGCGCAACATTGAATCATAAACCAGTACTATATATATATGCTGAAAAATAAAAGTGTGCAGAATGTCAGTCAAATGCAGAATTCAAAAATAAACAAAAAACAAGAAAAATAAATGTGGTCCTGTCACTCCTCTCCCTCTCTCATATCATGTACAGCCTCAACCTCAGCATCAGTAGCTTGAGGGGGTTCTAGAATGGCTGTCTCTGCCTCTATTGCAGCATCTGAGGGACCAGGAGGAGTATTAGCTGGTGGTGGTGTCACTGGAATCCGGTAGTCACTGGGAGAGACTCCGCACTGCCTGCATAAGGCCTCCAACATGCGGGTTTGAAGTGTCATCTGGGTGCGGACAAACTCCTGCAGAGCTAAGTAGCTAGGAGAGTCTTCATATAGTAGCTCATGTCCGGGTGCAGTGGGAGGAGCAGGTGGTGCTGGCTCTGGTGGCTAGGGCTCGTCCTGTGGTGGAGCATCTCGAGGACTGCGAGCTGCAAGTTCCTCTAGGTGGAGCTTTGAAGCTTGAATGACCTGTTCTTCAACAGCGTTCTTCACAACATCTAAGTAGGTCTTGTGGTCAATTAAAGTCGCGATCTGAACGTCCATAGGCTCGTCATCTATGATTTCAACACCCACCTGACGACATAGGTGAGAAATCAAAGATGAATGGGCCAGCCAAGACTTGCTGCTGGCATCCTGGATCATGTGAAGTATACGGTTAGAAAGGATGTTAGAAATGTAAAGGTTACCTTCACCCCAGAGTATGTAGAGCAGGATGGCCCTCTCCACATTCACATCAGTCATATTAGTAGAAGGAATGATTGTGTGGTTTATGAACTGATGCCAGAAGGCTGCATCCCCTACTAGATCATGCTTCCTCAGCTTCTTTGGGATGCAATCCAAGCCTGGCTTGGCCTTCCATGCTGTGTAGAGGCCTGTAATGGTGTGTCTGATGGTAGTGGTGAGCTAGGGTACTTATCTCTGTACATCTTGGTTAGCGCATCTGGCTGCATCCTCATGAAGAGGTGACTGAAATCACACCCATCAAATGGGTCATATTTGGTATCCAGAAAGCGCTCTATCGTCTTCTCATCGAATGGGACTTTGACGCTCCTGACCCATGAAAGTCTGCTCCTCGCCACTGTGGAGGGATCGACGTTGGCGAGGAACTCTTTAAGGATGGCGCTTGAGCTAGGCTCTAGGAAGCTCACCAACCTTTGCCACTGGCGTCTGAGAATCACCTCTAGAACTGGGTTCCCCTCTGGTAGTACCTCCCACATGATTTTCTTCTCTGGGATTATCTTCTTCGGGAGGTACCAGGTGTCAAAGCGTTCTTGGCATTCAGCGGATCTGAATCGGGCTTCATCATAATCGTTAAGTCTAGCCCGTTTGCTGCCAGTTGCAGCAGTGCTCTTCTTCTTACCCTTGGCCACCTGTTTTCCTTGAAACTCAGAACAATTCCAGATATATGTACATAATTCAATAAGCTTAATTCTCAGATTTGTTCTTTTCAGTGGTTCAGATCAAGCACAACACTAATACAGGATCAATGTCAGGCACAAGGTGTTGGTTGTTCAAATATTCAGATCTTTGATGCAGTGGGGTTTAGAAAAGTTAGTATTAACAATCAATCAGACAAAACCCCACTTTCAATTCAGGTACCTGCAATTCAAATTATATACAAAGCAAGCCACATGTATCCTTTAGTATTTCAGTATAGGTCACCAGTGTGGATTCCCAGATTTAGACAAAAATCAATCACAGTACAAATATCATTTTCAGTTAATTCAAGTTCCCAGCATAACCAAACAGCAGTGGATTCATTATATTTACAACAACAAGCACAGTCCAACTGACTATTTGGGTTTGTACGTTTATCCACAAGCAAGGGTTGAACCTTCCATTCCCAGATTTAGGTTCCTTACATACCAACAAGCAGAATTTAATCCTTTCATGCAAGCACAGTCACAATTATCAGTGTATAAGATTTCTCAATCCAATTATATACAACTCAGGCAATAACAAGGTTTGATTCAGAGTGCAATTAACAGTAAGCAATGTGTTCACAATATGACAGGAAATGAATAGCTCCATATGGATTCCCAGATTTAGCTCAGTGGATGCTCCTAAGTCATTTGATCCTAGTTACCATGGACACAGTTCAAGCAAAGTAGGTTCAAACACTAAAGCAGATATATACATCAAACAGCCATTCAATGTGCCCTAGTCCTATTCAACCACAAATCAAGTTATTCATTGTTAATCACTAGTCAATGGGGTTTTTGTCAACCAACAATTATCAGACCAATTTAATCACAGTAACCATTCTTTTGGTTCAAAAATCTGACCAAAACAACCATATATTTCATTTACAATTAGGACTCTTGCCTATGCTTTAAGCATATCATTCAACTCAGCTTCATGGGGCTTATTTCAATCAACATATCTTTAGTCCATCCCCTTATGCCAAGGTAACCTCTATTGTGAGCCAACATGAAAAACCAGTAAAACTATGCCCACGACAGAGTTTATATACAAACCACACAGACAATTTATCAAGCATATTACGAGCATTTTCAGCAATCAGCGATAATCAAGTGTGTGGTTCAATGATGTGTCACAATTAAGGATCAAGAAAGCCTTATACCAGTAACCATGGGTATTCACCAATCACACCCACATTTTCATTGCCCACTAACATTAAAAAGCAAAATCAATAGAAGAATTAGCAGTGGACAAGAGCAATTGATCCCCTACCTTAAGGTTTGGCTATGAAGCTCATCAGAACTCTATGTAAGGGAACCTAAGGTATAAAGAATTGAGTCTCTAATGGCTTGTGAACTATCCTGTTATACACTACGAAGCAATTTAGTTCCAAGATATTACCTTGTCTCCAGCCATTATGCAGATGATTTGATTCGAGCTTTTTCAGAGAAGACAAGACCAAGAAGGAATGCGAGAGAGAGGATGCTTGTAAGAGAGAATTGGGGTAGGGTATGGCTTTTAAGGAGTTTACTGATGATTGATGAGGGTGAATGGGGAGCTGGGTTGAGGGCGAAAAGGAGGGAGTGATTTTGGGAAGGAGAGGGAGTGAGGCTGCGAATTGGGTGATTTAATATAAAAACAGATTTTGCGGTCTCGCCCGATTAGCGCGGTATATGGTGCGATCCGCGCCATAAGTTACTAGAAGGCTTTTCCTCTCGGCTTTCTCGCACGACTAGCGCGGAGTTTCACGCTATTAGCGTGGATAGCCAAAATTCAGATCAATTGTTGTGTCCCTCTGGCACTGATAGTGCCAATTGTGGCGCTAGTCGCGTGATATGGCACTGGAAGGACCTCAGCCTCGAAAGCTTGTCGCGATTAGCGCCATATTCCACGCGAGTAGCGTGGAACCTTGAAAATTAGGCTGTTAGTTCGAATAATTAGCACGAGTAGCGCCAACCCTCACGTGGATATCGTGGAATAATGCAGATAAATGGTTCTTGATTCGAACATCCCATGCGATCAGCGCCAGTGTCCACGCTGTTAGCGTGAATTGGCCGTGTCTTGGCGCGGTTAGCGCCATGCCTTAATCTACTCTATTTCTTTCCTTTTCGTTTTTCTTTTTATTTTATTAACCAAATTAAAATGCATGAACCTAAAATGACTAAAATGAAACATGTATAATGATAAATCTACTGATCCAATTTGAAAAAGACCTAAAGTGGCTATGGATTACATGGATGATTGAAAGTCCTTGGAAAGTGATCCAAGGTTTGACTCATTTTACGTCTTGAGCTAGACGCTTCCTTCTTGCTAAACCTCTGTGGAATGAAGTGGAACAGAAACTGCGTTTCTGTCCACATCTCCCCCAAAATATTGCTTCAATCTGTAGCCATTTACTTTGAAAGCTCTGTTACTATCCAAAGGGGAAATTTCCACTGTGCCATAAGGGTAGACCTCTCGCACAAGGAATGGGCCGGACCATCGTGACTTTAACTTACCTGGGAATAGTCGCAGGCGAGAATTATACAACAGAACTTGTTGGCCTGGAACAAATTCTTTTGGGCGGATTTGATTGTCATGCCACTTTTTTGTCTTCTCTTTATAGATCCTGGCATTCTCATATGCAGCTAATCTGAACTCATCCAATTCATTCAACTGAAGCAATCTTTTTTCATTAGCTTTTGACAGTTCAAAGTTTAAAAATTTTGTTGCCCACATGGCTTTGTGTTCAAGTTCAATAGGAAGATGGCAAGACTTACTGTAAACCAACTGAAAAGGAGACATACCTATAGGAGTTTTGAATGCAGTCCGGTAAGCCCACAACGCATCGTCTAGCTTCTTAGCCCAGTCTTTTCTTGATGTTCCAAAAGTTTTCTCCAAGATTCTTTTCAGTTCTCTATTGGGAATCTCCACCAGACCACTTGTTTGAGGGTGGTATGGGGTAGCCACTTTGTGTTTGACTCCATACTTGGCTAACAAGCTGTCAAATTGCTTGTTACAAAAGTGAGTCCCTCCATCACTGATTATGGCCCTTGGCACCCCAAAGAGGGTGAAAATGTTCTTCCTCAAGAATGAGACCACCACTTTTGCATCATTGGTGGGTAAAGCCACTGCCTCAACCCACTTGGACACATAATCCACAACAACCAAGATGTATTGGTTGGAGAATGATTTAGGGAAAGGCCCCATGAAATCAAACCCCCACACATCAAACAGCTCAACTTCTTGGATGTTGTTCAATGGCATCTCATCTTTGCGAGAAATATTACCTGTTCTTTGATAGTTATCACATTGCACAACAAAGTCCTTGGCATCCTTGAAAAGTGTTTGCCAATAATAGCCACATTGCAAGACTTTCTGTGCAATCCTATTTGCACCAAAATGACCTACATAATTAGAGGAATGACAGTGCCACAGAATATTCGGCACTTCGGTTTCAGCTACACATCTGCGGATAACATTGTCAGTGTACTGAAAGTATAAGAAAGGGTTATCCCAAAAGTACCTTCTCGCATCATGTAAGAACTTCTTTCTCTGCTGCCAATTTAATTCATCAGGAATGATTCCAGCAGCTTTAAAGTTTGCCATGTTTGCAAACCATGGACTGAATTGTACTACAAGCACTTGCTCATCAGGAAAAGACTCATTGATTTCTATTTCTGGTCCATCTTGCAAATCTTTCTCCTGAATCCTAGACAAGTGGTCAGCCACCTTGTTTTCTACTCCAGCTTTGTCTCTGATTTCCAGATCAAATTCCTGTAACAATAACATCCAACGCAGCAAGTGTGGCTTTGCATCCTGTTTGTTTAGCAAGAATTTAAGAGCTGCATGTTCAGTGTAAACAATAACCTTAGAGCCTACTAAACAGGACCTGAATTTGTCCAAAGCATATACAACAGCTAGCATTTCTTTTTCTGTGGTGGCATAATTAATTTGCGCCTCATTTAGGATTTTGCTAGCATAGTATATAACATGCAAACACTTTTCCTTTCTTTGTCCTAACACTGCACCAACTGCATAAGCACTAGCATCACACATGAGTTCAAAAGGTAAACTCTAATCCGGAGCTATCAAAATAGGTGCAGTGGTGAGTTTGTGCTTCAAAGTGTTAAATGCTTCAAGACAGGCTTCATTGAAGCAAAATTCAGTTTCTTTCTCCAGTAATTGGCTGAGTGGCTTTGAGATTTTGGCGAAATCCTTGATAAATCTCCTGTAGAAACCTGCATGTCCTAGAAAGCTGTGCACACCATTTACATTAATAGGAGGAAGTAATTTTTCAATTAGCATTAGTTTAGCTCTATCTACCTCTATTCCCATTTCAGAGATTTTCTGGCCTAGAACAATACCTTCCCTGACCATGAAGTGACATTTTTCCCAATTCAAGACTAAATTTGTTTCTTGACATCTTTTTAAAACTTTGGCTAAATTAGCCAGACATGAAGTAAAACAAGAGCCAAAAACAAAAAAGTCATCCATAAATACCTGAAGGCCATTCTCTACCATATCAGAGAAAATGGATAGCATGCATCTCTGGAATGTTGCTGGTGCATTACAAAGTCCAAATGGCATTCTGCGATATGCAAACACCCCAAATGGACATGTAAATGCTATCTTTTCTTGGTCCTCTGGTGCTACTGGGATTCGATTGTACCCAGAGTATCCATCTAAGAAGCAGTAGTAGTCATGACCAGCCAGCCTTTCAAGCATTTGGTCCATGAAAGGAAGTGGAAAATGGTCTTTCCTGGTTGCATCATTAAGCCTCCTGTAGTCTACACACATTCTCCATCCCGTAATGGTTCTTGAGGGGATCAAGTCATTATTATCATTTTGAATGACTGTCATGCCCCCTTTCTTTGGAACGGTTTGAACTGGACTTACCCAAGCTGTATCTAAAATAGGATAGATCATACCTGCATCTAACAGCTTGACAACCTCTTTTCTTACTACTTCTTTCATTGTAGGATTGAGTCGCCTTTGTGGTTGTGTTACAGGTTTAACATCACTTTCCATAAGAATTTTATGAGTATAGAAGGAAGGATTTATACCTTTCAGGTCAGAGATAGACCAGCCAATGGCTGTCTTGTGCTCCTTGAGTACCTTTAACAGCTGTCGTTCTTCATGCCATTCCAGCCCTTTGTTGACGATAACTGGATATGTTTCTTTCTCACCTAGAAACACATACTTCAGATGGTCTAGTAATTCCTTCAGCTCAACCTTAGGTGCTCCAGCTGGAATATCATCTTCCTTTTTCTCTAGCACTTCCAGCACAGCTTCAGTATTTTCTGGTGTGGTTTCTTGGTCTGCAATGTTCAATTCTGCAGCAATTTTTGCTGCTGCTGCATCTTCTGCTACTGTTTCTTTTGCTGTCATACCTGCACAAGTTACATTGTCCAACACATCTAGCCTAAAACAATCATGTTCATCAGCTAGATGTTTCATGGCATCAAATACATTAAAGACAATAGATTCATTATCCATCCTAAGCTCTAACTTTCCCTATTCTACATCAATTAAGGCCCTAGCAGTTGCTAAAAATGACCTTCCTAATAGCAGAGGGATTTCACTCTCACCCTCCATATCTAAGACTATGAAATCTGCAGGGAAAATGAATTTGTCTACCTTGACTAACACATCCTCAATTACCCCTGATGGTTTCCTTAGTGAACAGTCTGCAAGTTGTAAGGACACTCTGGTGGGTTTCAATTCAGAGATACCCAGGGACTTACACATTGACAATGGCATTAAATTTATGTTAGCCCCTAAGTCACATAGTGCCCTCCCTACGTTGATATTTCCTATGGCAATAGGGATATTGAAACTTCCTAGGTCTTTCAATTTGGATGGAAGCTTTCTCTGAATGATGGCACTGCACTCTTCATTAAGTGCTATGGTCTCACAGTCCTGCAGTTTATGTTTCTTAGACAAAAGTTCTTTCATGAATTTTGCATAGTTAGGCATATTGGCTAATGCCTCAGCAAATGGAATATTAATGTGTAACTTCTTAAACATATCTAAGAACCTGGCAAACTGCTGCTTCTGGATTTGTTGCCTGGTCTGCACTGGATATGGGGTTTCTCAAAACGAGAGAAATCCCATTGCTTCTTTGGAGGTGCAGAATTTTTCTCCTTGGTATTTTCTGTAGCTTTTTCTTCTTCTGTGGTAATTGCTGTATTTTCTGCTTCTGCTTCCTTTCTACTCACCTTAGGCTTTTCTGGTGGAGTAAGTATCTTACCACTTCTAGTTGTAATTGCCTTGGCATGTTCCCTTGGGTTTATCACTGTGTCACTGGGGAACTGGCCTGGTGGTCTCTCGGCTAACTGTTTTGCTAGCTGCCCAATCTGGTTTTCTAGTTTCTAATGGAAGCATCTTGATTTGGCCTATGAGCTCTGGTTTCATTTATGAAGGCATTGGTAGCCTGAATGTGCTCAGTTGTGGTTTTGGACAGTTGCAACACCACCTTTTCAAGTTCTGAAATGTCTTTGTTTGGAATGGGAGGAGGTTGCAGATAATTGTTAGATTTATAATCTAATCCCCCTCCTTGGAATTTTCTTTGATAATTGTTCCCTGTAGCAAAATTCTGGTTTCTCTGATATTGCTGCTGCTGTCTCTGGTCATTCCATATTCGATTAACCTGCACAGGGTCAGCTCCAACAAGTATAGGACATACATTACATTCATGCTCACCTTGGCAGTACTCACAGCTGATGCAGGGCATGCTATTGGATGAAACTTGAGCTGCAGAGACTTGAAGTCTGTCTATTTTTTCAGTTAATTTAGCCAGCTGATGGGCTAAGATTTTCTGCTCTGCAAGCATAGCATCATTGCTGGATAATTGGATAGGTTCCCTTTTTGGCTGAATCGTGATGCTTTCATTTTCATTACGAGCTAGAGAGTTAATTAGCTCATAGGTCTGAGCTGCAGTCTTTGATCTTATTGTACCCCCTGTTGCAACATTAACAATCATGCGTGACTCAGGAGTCATACCATTAAAGAAAATACGTACCTGTTTACCCACAGGCATGTCATATTGTGGGCATCTCCTGATTAATTCCTGGAATCTATGTCAGGCAGCACATAGGGTTTCTCTTCCATTATGGGTGAAGTTGGTAATTTCGTTCACCAACCTGCTGTATTTGTCCATGGAAAAGTATTGAGCGAAAAATCTTGAGACTAGTTCGTCCCAAGTAGTGATGCTATTTGATATTTGTCTGTTCAACCATCTTAGTGCATTTCCTTTAACAGCAAAAGGGAATAAGCTTAATCTGATAGCATCATCTGAAACCCCTTGGTGTTTGATGGTATCACAGATTCTCAGAAATCTGTCAATGAAATCATGAGGGTCTTCAAAGTCTTCCCCACCAAACTGACTGCATTCCACCAATGCAGTCAATGAAGGATTAATGTCAAAGTGATTTGCTTGTATTGGTGGTCTCACAATGCTGGAGTTTGGTCTTATGAACATAGGAGCCAGAATATCCTCCATTAGTTCATCCTCTGGTCTTGGTCTTGGCTGATTATTTTGTTCTTCAGCCATCTCTACCTCCGACTCTAATTCAGGAATTGAATCAAAGTCAAAGTTTTCTGCTTCTTTCCTTCTCTGTTTGGCTAGTCTCCTTCGAACAGTTCTCTCTATCTCAGGATTGTACTGTAAATTCTCAGGATTAACTGAACCTCGCATAAACTCAGAGAAGCGATTAGTAACAAAAATTTCCAATCACAAAGATTAAAACTACTTCGAAATCAGTTATATCAATCCCCGACAACGGCGCCAAAAACTTGTTGCGAAAACGGCAAGTATACCGCTTGTTCAAGTAATAAAGTAGGTAAGTAGAGTATCGTATCCACAAAGATTGATACTGATTTCACAGTAATTTGCAGTCTAAGCAATTGGAAGGAAAAAGAAATTGTTTTGATGAAATTGTTTGTTGTGTTGAGATTTGAATGATTAAATAAATGACAGAAATTAAAAAGAATTTAAAACGCAGGAAAGATGAGTTGAGTTGTAACCAATGGATGAAATGATTGTGATTAGGACGCAATCCCCTTTGATTCCTGCCTCCTTCACTTAACTGGTTATCAAAGTTGATTGCTTCTGATTACTCAGAGAATAAATCTTTTCTAGTTTAGCTAATCCCTAATCCCTTAGCAAATTAACCCTTTAACCTAAATCAAAACCCTAATCCCATAGTGATTTCTATCAAGCTAAGCATTTAAAAGAATATATTATAAAGTTCTGCAGTCACGCATCCCTATCCCTAGGCAATGAACAACTGTTATCTTATTCCTGTCAGAAATTAGAATTCCAACATCCCTATTGCGAATCCTAACCCTCGGAACTTAAATACAATGGTCAATTCTAAGAAAGACTATAACAATTAAGAACAGAGTAAAATAAAGCAATTATAACAATCTCATTCAATACCAGTCAAATTACAGAGGAGTTCACATTGGTTCTTGGCCCAACCACAATACAGAATTTAGCCAGACATAATCATCAAGAACACCAAAGCTGTCAATTGAAACATGATTCTGCAGTAAACCCTAGCTTGATTCTTGAATTCCAAAGGTTTTGGGAGTAATAGAATGTAATGCATGTTATGTGTCTTTTCTGCAGTCCCAGAAGCCTTTCTTTTATAGATTGGTTTAATTTGGGTAACCAAGCCTCTTCCTGTGCCAATTTTTGAACCAGATAATTTTAATTAAGGCAACAGGATCTTTACCGCGCTGATCACGCAGGATTTCGTGCTGATCGCGCAGATGTCACGAGTTGTGGGCTTCCTTTTGTCTTTATGGCGCTAACAGCGTGACAATCCATGCTGATCGCGTGGATTGTTCGAGTTGAGTGTCTGATCCCTAGATGTCTGACGCTAATCGCGCTGGCCTTCATGTTGATCGCGTGACTTACTCGAGCTGACATGTTGAGTCTGGGCATCTGGCGCGATCCGCGTGGTTTATGGTGCTGATTGTAATATCTGGAATTTTAATCCCGTAGTTAAGCTTAGATTAAGCATGAATTGGAGTATAAGGGCTAAGGAATTAGGATCAAGCTTAGAGTCCTTTGGAAGAGGCTTGAAATCCAAGTTTTTAAGGTTTTCTGGCATGTGGCGCGACCCGCTTGGGTTACGGCGCGATTCGCGCCATATGAGTAAACTAGAGCAGATT
>PYAF01003114.1:34641-55906 GCA_007407185.1 Glycine tomentella
TCAATTCCAGAGAGAGATAGAACATGCATTCAACAGAATAAAATGAAATAACTTGGCATTAATAAAAGATAGCATCCAATACAATCCCAAAAGAGGTTACATTCAGTGCTTAGCCCTAACTACAATGAAAAACTAGCCAAACCTCATAATGGGTGGCTGTGTTACAAAAGAAAATGGCATACCTAGCTGAAGCAAGGAATAAGAAGATGGAGAAACCTCCACTTGAACCTTCACTCTCCCTAAACCCTAACTAAGGTACCCAAGCTTCCTAAAACCCTATTTAGTGCAGTTTCCCTCCAGTAGTTCGTGCATTCAATGCTGAGGGTGAAAATATATATAGCATAGCCTGTGAAGTCTTTGTTTTACCCTTAAATGCTGCTTCTGTCGACCTGTGTCGCCTTTGGCATGGTTGTGGCGCTCTGGGCACCAACTTCCAGAGATAATGGCGCCCCAAGCGTGAGATTGGCGCCCCATGCGCTGGCTGGCAGGGGTTTTTGGCATTCTGGGCACCAGAATGGCGCTCCAGGCGCTGAGCTGCAGAAATGCTGGCACCCCAGGCACTGACATGGTGCTCCAGGCGCCAGGTTCCAGTGCTAATGGCGCTTTTGGCGTGAGTTTGGCACTCCAGGCGCCACAGATGGTGCTAATGGCGCCACAGCTTCTTCAGACTTGGCTCTATGCTTCTGATTTTGCTTAGTTTTGGCACTTGTGGTTGCTTTCCTGTCAATTCATCACATTAGCTCAAATCATGACAAAACAGGGGCAATTATCCATGCTTCATGCTAAATTCTTGCTCTAAAAAGCTTAGGAAAACCTTATATGCTAGGCTCATATCAAACAATTCCCAGATTTAGATATTGTTGTCCTCAGCAATAAACAAAGTTCAAGGAAGAAGTATGGATCAATTCTCTAGAATCAACATTGGCAAAACAATTCCTGAGCCTAGAAATGCTACAAATGAATGAACCAAATCAAAACTTCACACAAAGCCTTCAAATCCATCAAACATTGAAATCTAACTTGAATACCCCTCACAGATGTTATATTTCACTCAACACTCAAGTGTTTGGGGTATTATGATCTCTCAAGCCACTACAACTCTAGCACTACTATAGGCTTGATCCTATTCTCTAGTTCCTAAGGAGAAGAAGCATAACACATACAAAGTTGATCAAAAGGTCTTAAAAGGGTTGTAACTTGGCCTGGCTCAGTGGGAAGGAGAATTTTGGACAGTAGCTAAGAAACATTGAGATTGAACCTTGCTAACTTCAGACACATTCAATTCAAACAAAGCATTCCATTTCGAAATGAATTCAACCATACAAGCATTCACACGCTCAGTTCAAGTTTCATACAACATCAATTCATGATTCATGTACCAATGCTTTCCAAAAATCCAATTCACAATTGACTGATCAAGCAAATCTAAATCCGGGACGGCATGCCTTTAGCAAAAATATCTAATATGTACACCTATGGTTAGGTTAAAATTAGACTCAAAATGAATTGTAGTTAACTTGTTTGTATAGCTTCACAAAAAGAATTTTGTTATCAAAAGGTATCTTCCTATGGTTCGCTTTTCAAAAAGACTCATGATTAACAAAAAAGACGTGTGTTTCCTCGATTAACATGCCCCTATTCCCAAATTTAAACCCTTTGTTGTCCCCCGCAAATGAGACGCATACAAGAAAACATTCATAGATAACACGTTATAAGAGGAAACAACTCATGCATAAATCAAGTCTCAACAGCAGAAATGTCATATATATGGGCACGCACTGACGATGCCAACAATATGCAAATGTCTAAAGTAGAGTATAAAGTGCAGAAAAAGTAAATGATAGGAAAATAAAGCTGAAGATAAATGAAGATAGAGAGAGCGAGGAGGTCAGTGCGTCTGATCCTCGTCCATGGTGTCTGGTCCAGCTGTGGGGGAAGGTTGTGCCTCTGGGGATGGCATGGCAAAAGCGAGAGACGGAGGCTGGGATGGTGAACCAATAGGATCCACAGAGAAATGGCTGCAGATAGCTGTGAGCATTTGAGTTTGAGCATCAAGCTGCTCCTGCATCCTCTGCGTGGTGGCGGTCTGCTGCTCCATGATCTGTGTCTGCTGCTCGAGCTGATGCTGCAGGCTCTGAATAATGGTGGACTGGTGCTGGATTTGCTGCTACATCCGTACGTAGGATGTGGAGTCCTCACAGATATGCTCGCGATGATGAGCATGGCTGGATGCAGCAGGTGTGTCCTGTGGTGGTGGGTGCTCAGAAGTGGTGGCTTGCTGAGGTGGTGATGGTGATGAGGCTGGCTGCTGAGGAAAGACGGGGACGTCTAGAATGGGCTCCTCCATACCCTCTCGAGGTCCGAACCTCGGGCTCCGGGCTGCTATCTCCTCAGGAATGAGGTCAGCAGCACAGAGCAGCTGGTCTTGAAGGGTACGGCGCACTGAATCCTGATAAATCTTCTTGTTCAGCGTAGTCCCGAGTGGTACGTCCATGGGCTCGTCATTTGGAATCTCTAGCCCTGCGTGCGTGCATAAGTGGGATATGAGTGAGGAATAAGCGAGGAGTGAGCGGGGACTGCCATCCTGTATCATGTGCAGGATGTGGTCCGAGAGGGCATAAGAGATATCAAGGTTGATATCTCTATACAAGACATAGAGCAGGCACGCGCACTCCACATTCACATCCGTCAGGTTAGATGATGGGAGAATAGTGGAGTTCACGAACATGTGCCAGAAATCGGACTCCGTATTCAGCTCTTGCCGCTTGAGCTTCTCTGGAACGTATGCCATGCCCGTGTTCATCTTCTAGGCTGAGAGGCGTCCAGTGATGCCTCTGCGAAGCTCGTCTGCAAGCTGGGGTATGTCATCTCGGTAAGTAGCGCGGCCAGTGCAGGGGTAGGGCTGCATCTTGTTATAGCGCTTCACGAATCCACATCGGCGAGAATCATCGTGAGAAGTGCGGAGGAAGCTCTCAATGAACTCGTGATCAAAGGGAACCACTACACCCCTGACCCAGCTTCACCTGTGCACTGTCACCGTGGGCATGTCAACATTTGCACAAAACTCCTTCAGGATTGCGCTGGAGCTGGGCTCGACGAAACTGACCAGTGTTTGCCACTGGCGGTGCTCGATAACCTCTCTGATGAGGGAGTCCTGTGGTAGATCCTCCCAGTCGATGACGCGCTCGAGGATGAACTTCTTTGGGAGGTACCACTTGTCGAAGCAGTCCTGGTGCTCCCGAGATAAGAAGAGGCCCTCGTCGTAGTCAGAGGAGCGAGGCCTTTTGCTACTGGTCCTGGCGGTGGATTTCTTCTTGCCTGTGTCCACCTGTTTACCCTGCAAATGGGAACCAAAATCCAATACACTAGAGTTTAACATTGCACAAAAAAGATCATGGTCTAAGCACTGGACTTGTGGAATTCCTAGATTTGGTTGGAAGCATATGGTTCACAATGGTATGCAGGCATTTCAATGATTCAACCATGGCATCACAAGCACAGGTCATATCAGCATGCACAAGTTAATAGACACAATTCCCAGATTATCTGAAACCATATTGTCAACAATGATGCACTAATATATTGAATGGTTTTAAAACTCCAAAATAATGCAGGGAATTCAATGACCAACTACAAGAACAGCATGCAGTTACTTTCAACAAATCAGGTCACTAAGCTGAGTTCTGCAATTCCCAGATTTGTTATACACTATATCAAGCAACAAGGAATGCATAAGTGGAGGTTGAATACAAAAGCATATCACAGATATGTGCAATGAAGTTCTCAGCTTGATGTTCAACAATTTGGTGATAAATGAGTGTGCTCAAATCAGAAAATTGCAACACAGGCAACCATGAAGGCTAATTTACAGTACAGAACAATCAGACCCTAAAGAACAATCAGATCAATGTCACGACAAGCCAAGAAGGTTTAGGGATCTTGAAGTATCTGACAAACTGTAAACCATGACAGAAAAAAAATTCCAGATTTATGCATGCAACAGGGTGAATTGAATTATAAACAATGCATATAACAGAACAAACCAATTGCCATGGAATAGCTATATTTTTGTACAATCAGGAATTCATGAAGTGTTAGCATTCAATATAATTTGCTATGTAAGCCATGCTTGTCACAACCAATCACTGGGGGCAATGTCTGGGTCTTTAGACAAGATCCCCAGATTTATATGATGCAGAGAATGATGCTCAGCTTAATGCAGATAGTATACTCATGGAACACAGTGCAGACCCATGCATGGACCCTTAGCAGATAAACATTCATCCTAGATGTATGTTCATATCAAGTTGCAGATGCAGTAGAGTACAGGCCCTTCTGTGTGGCAGCAACATTCCAAATGCACATTCACAACAAAATCAGAAAATTTGCCCAATTCCTAGATTTATCCATGCACAAGATGAAATTCAATTAACACAAGGCATATAGAACATTGCAAACAAAATGAATTGAATACTTCAGAACAATGGATGCCTATGCTAATCATGCAGTGGTGAACAACAAACAACTATCAAGCTATTTGGCAGTGGTACACACTCTTGCAAAATTGATCACAATTACATCTCACAACATTGGTCCACATATCTAAGTCTGGTCATTCAAGCACTGGTTGGACAATTCACGAATTCACAGAATGGACTGGCAAAACCTCAACAAAAGATGACAATAAAATCACAGAGGTACAAGTCTAAGTTAAAACCAGTTCCCAGATTTTTGGGCTCAAACCTACTGGAGATTATTGAATCAAACAAAACATTGTGCAAGTGAGTCAAGCAAAAAGGATCAGACCTACTTCTGCTAATTCAGGACCCCAATTATGGCAAGGCATCAGAAAATGAAAAAGATTCAATTCTGGCATAGGTTCTCAGATTTGTTATAGAAGTTATGGTGCACAACAGAACCCTGCAATTCCCAGATTTAATTTGAAAACATATTGTTCACAGATTTGGATAGGCATATGCAAGGATTCATCATGACAGAAACACCAACAGGGGAACATGTCAACTATCTGTTGAGCCTAATATGTCCAAAATGATATTCATGCAGTATGTGTGCTTAGGGCTGTCAAACAAGCATTTAAGTGCAGAGAATATAGACAAGCCATTATAGTTCAGTGCATACTCATATTCCAAAATTCAAGATTCTACTTGTTTGCAACATATTCAAAATTGATCAATTCTACAATAAGATAGTAGTATGAATGCGACAATCAAATAGAATCATGAAGAAAAGACACAGATCAATGCATTTGAGGTTATTGTGGAACCAATCAGGCAAACTAGGGGACTATGACAGTAAAACTTATTCCAGAAGGTTTCACATCACAACAACAACAAAGGAACATCTGTGCATCAACATCCAATACATCAGTTTACATTGACGGCATACACTCACACCCTTCCAATCGACATTTACAATAATCAACATCACTTTAATACGCCCATACTCATAGCCTTCCAATCAAACATTCAAAACAATCAACAGCAGAAAGGGTAGAAAGCATTGACATCTACAGATACCCACTTAACAAACCATATACCACGAACCAGATGGAGCAATTTTATTCAAGCAAGAGTGACCCAATGTGTACCTTATCACGAGCCATTGCCAAGAGGGAAAATGATGCAAGTACAGCAAAGCCGTGAAGACACTCACAAAAGCAGAAAAGCACGAAGGTAAGAAGATGAATAGTAGAGAACAGAGAAGGGGTGGATAAGGGAGAAAGTATTCAGGTTGAGGGAGACGAAGCCTGAGAGTAGGGTGCGGAATTGGGATTAGGGAGAGGAGGAAGGCTGGGTGAGGGAGAGCAGGGGTCGAAAGGGTGTGGAGAGTGAAAAAGAAAAGAGGTTTTTAAAATAGAAAACGGCGCCCGACATGTGGCGCTCCAAGCGCCAGTGCCACGCCAGGAGGGCGAAATGCCAGAACCAACGGCGCTCCCGGCGCCATTGTGGCGCCCTTGGCGCGACATTCCAGTGTACTTGGCGCTCTTGGCGCTGAAGGCGCCACACCTAAAACTTGAAACCCAGCCAGCGCTGGGGGCGCGACCACCATGCCATGAGCGCGGGAATCCAGTGAGGTTGGCGCTCTAGGAGCCACATTGACGCTCAAGGCGCCACAAAACTCTTGAAAAACCAGCTGGCTCTGGGGGCGCCAGATCCCGTGCCAGGAGCGCGAATGGGCAGAAATAATGGCGCTCAGGGCGCAATGGTGGTGCCCCAGGCGTGGGATACCATAAAGAGTGGCGCTCCAGGCGCCACACTATTAGCACAGAGACATGATTGCAAAAATAAGCTTAAACAACTAAAAGCATTAACAATTCTCACCTAAAATGCAATCTAAAACCTAATCAACATACACTGATGATAAACATTAACAAAAACAAAAGGAACAAGTTTTCTTAAGCACATGGAAGTTAACAACAATAATTGCAAAAAACGAATAAACTACTCTATCCTAAGACATGTTTAACAGATTATAAAACACCAAATTGAGTTGTCTCTCAATAAGCGCTTGTTTAATGTCACGAGCCTGACGTGTAATCCTCTAAGGATTAGGGGAGCTTAAAGGGATTGTAATGGCATCCCTATCAACAGGACCACCATGGTATGGCTTCATCCGTCATCCATTGACCTTAAAAGGTCTTTGAGTATCAAGAGGAGAGATTTCTATGGTCCCATAAGGAAAAACCTTAACGACCACAAAGGGTCCAGACCATCTAGACTTAAGCTTACCAGGAAACAGCCGCAATCTTGAGTTATACAACAATACATGCTGCCCCGGTTCAAACTCCTTGGGGTGAATTTTCTTGTCATGCCACTTCTTAGTTCTTTCTTTGTATAACTTGGCATTTTCATAAGCTGCAATTCTAAACTCATCCAACTCGTTTAATTGCAATAAACGTTTTTCATGGGCTTTCGTGAGTTCAAAATTTAAAAACTTAGTAGCCCAAATGGCCCTATGCTCAAGTTCAACAGGGAGGTGGTAAGACTTACCATATACCAGCTGGAAGGGAGACATACCATCTTTAGAAATGAAATGTAAGTTTATCTTAATTTCATTTGGTTTGGTGAATTCCATCTTGATTACTTGAAAAACGTGTTCTGATCATTTTTTAAAATTGATTCTTTACAAAGCATGTTCATATTAAAGTATTGTCTTTTTAGTTTTCTTTACAAATTGCTTGAGGAAGAGCAAGATTCTAGGTTGGGGGTAGTTGATAAGTGTCATATTCTAGTTAATTTTAGGATTATAATGATGACACTTATCCTTTGATTTCAGACAATCTGCTTATAAAATTTGCCCTAATCCTAGTTGTTTTATAGTTGATACATATATAAATGTTTTTATTTACATTTTGGAATATTAATCCGCTCAATTTTGATGTTTCGATAGGTATCAAGTATATCCAGGGCATCCAAAGCAATCAACACAAGCAACAAGGACAAAAAGGTCATTTCTAGGAGCTAACTTCGCCCAAGATCGCCTGGGCTAATAATAACTTCTCTTCACTATTAAGAGTTAACTCGCCCAAGTGAGCATATCATGTGTAAAAAACTCGCCTGGGCGAGTGGAGTTCTTCATACTTAAGCAATTAACTCGCCTAGGCGAGTAAAACAAGGCTAAATCACTCGCCTGGGCAAGTGGACTTGACTAGCTTCACCATGCCTATAAAAAGTCGTGCAAATGCAGAAGAAAACATGATTTTGGGAGAGAGAAACGTGAGGATTAGTTTAAGAAGCTTAGAGAGAGTGAGAGAAGTGAGAAATTGGTGACGAAGCTGTGCCTAAGAGGATCGGTGATGTCTTCCTCATCATTTCTTCAGTTGATCGTGTGCTCTCCACAATGATCGGCTAGTTTCTCCTAAGGATTGGATGTAATCTTCGTACCCTTATGTATCTCTTTTAATATTTGTTATATGCATGAATCTTTTCTACTCATTATTAGTGATTTCATTCTGTTCTTAATGTTTGATTCTACTTGCTCACTAGTTTCATGAAATTGGATTCTAAGTTTAATAGGAAAGTACGCTTAGAATTTGAACTGGATAATTTTACTCATTACATTACGTTGCTAGGAATAGAGCATAACGTTTTGATTGCAAATAACACGAGATTATGATTGTAAAGCTTGGATATTTATTTCTTATGTGAGGGATTGATATTTGATAACTATCCTTAGAATTCTCAAATGCGAGGGATCGATTTGGGGTGATTTAACGTGTGCATCACTAATTATAGAAAATAATTTATACATGGTAATGTTAATTGGATACTAAGGGTATGAACGATTAAATCCAATCCTACACTTTTCTTGAATTTATTAAACTCACTTTATTAGTTTCTGTAATTTTTCATAAATTCGTCGCACTAAATCTGTTATTTCTGTATTTTCTTTACATCTGTATTTTCTGTTATTTCACATGAAATTCCGCTTATTGTACATAACTATTGAAATGTTCAATTTTATTTCGATTAACTGAGTAACTCAAGTCCCCGTGGAGACGATCTTTTATAAATTCTGTAACCTACGACGACATTGGTACGCTTGCCAAAAGTCTAACAATTACAAAACAAGTATTCTGTCTTGTCACTCCTGACTATACAAGTATTCTTCCAGCCGCTTCTGGCACTACCTTAGGCTCCCTTTAATTTAAGAGACCCAAGTATTTTTTAACACTAAACTACTTCTGGCTTTTGCAAACAAAAATTTGAATGTATACAATGATTCAATTGCACCCAAAAAGTGGATAAACAATAAATTTCAAGTATAGAGTATTTGCTTAGCAATAGATAAACAATTAAAGATCAAATGTAGCATCCAATGATTTCTGCAAAGTTTTGCTTAAGAGGTTTTCTTGTTGCTTTATGATATTTCTTTTCGTGTTTTGGTTTTGGGTAGAGGTTGTCTTTTATAAAATTCAATGAATGATCCGTTACGGAATTAGTGCTGGGTATTTAAAATGACTGTAGTCCCACACTGGCAGGTGAGGAGACGTGGCACGCTCTGATTAGAGATGAAATGAATAAAAGTACAGATAGCAACATGTGAAAAATGAATAGAACACTTCAATACAACCAAGAGGGGGTGAATTGGTTGAACCTTGGTAAATTAAAATTTTCAAATCAGAGTTTTTCCACAGGATCTTTATCACTTTAAAATGTTTTGAAACCAAAAATCATCTATTCAATCAAATTCCTTTGTCAAGAAATCAATGAACATTACAAAACTTTCTGTGCAAACAATTTGAATCACCACTAAAGTAATTGAGAGATGAAGAGATAAGAAGAAAGATTAGCCACAGATTTTTATACTGGTTCACTTCAAACACTATGAAGCTACATCCAGTTCTTCCACTCAATATTAGAGTAGAGTTCCACTATTGCAAAAATATTCTTACAAGATATTACAAGCCTCTCTTTATCAACCCTAGATAAAGTTCAGAAGTCTAAAACACTATTAGACCCTTAGAGACCAAACCCAAACTGAGAACACTACTCAGCTTCCCTTAGAGAAACACTATCTCTAATCAAGTAAGAAAACCCATTTACAATAGACTAATCTTTACAGAATTCAATTAAAAGAATTACACCTTCAAAGAATAAGGAAAGATTTCACCTGATAATCCAAAGAACATATGCATGTGAAAGATTCAATCAGGTTGAAAGAAAGATTACAGACTCAATGCATTCCTTTTCTTAAGCTTTGAAAACCAATGATGCTTCACTCTTCAAATCAATAACCCATACGAATTTGTGAAGCCTAAATGTGTTCTGAAACTCAGAAAACTCACTAAAGAAAGCTTATGATCATTTTTGATTGCCCAGTATTCGAAATATTCAAAGTTACAAAGAACAGGGCCATGGGTTCTATTTATAACAGCTTTCTAACTGAAAATAATTGATTAAACACACTCCTGTAATCAATTATTTCGCATATGTAATCGATTAATACAAGAATGTAATCGATTAAAATGCTCCTGATATGTTCTGGGTTTGAGCTATGAACAATGTAATCGATTATTCCGTGGAGTAATCGATTAAGACAGACAGACATGTTTTTCTTAATACACTATGTAATCGATTACAAAATTTGGTAATCGATTAAGCCAGTCAGTCCTATATTCTCAAGTGTACTATGTAATCGATTAAAACGACATGTAATCGATTAAACCAGCAAAACATGTTTCTCATAGGCATAGATGTAATCGATTACCAATTTTTGTAATTGATCAAGGCAGTCAGCATGATTTTTCTATTTAAGCCTATGTAATCGATTAATTCGATATGTAATCGATTACCTTGTTCTTGATTTGTTTTCCAGAAGGCACGAAGAACAAAATAATCGATACTATCAATGTTGTAATCGATTAATGTAGTAAAACATCATTTTTCCAAAAACTTAGCTTTTTTAAATGCCTTACTTGTTAATTACTTTTACTTAGACCTTTAATCTAACAATCCTAGATGAATGAATATGCATGATATGCTTTTGGATTATCAGATTACACAACTTTCCTTTTAAATGAATCAAATTCATCTTCATGGCTTTTTGACATTTTCCAATGAGGCGTGTTGAAAGCACAAAACCACCAAAGCTTGATTCTTGTTCATTCATGCATGACTCCTCTTGAATCAACAACATGTGCTCCTTATCCGCGTTGAAAATGACCTCTAAGGAATATTCTATAAAGACCTTCTATTCTCTTTTATTTTATTTTTTTTTCTCAAATTCAAATGTTAGCAATTCAAATAAAGAGAGGCATAACTAAATTTTGAAAAGAGAGATTGTGCACTTTCCTTTGCGGCTAACATTATACTTTCATACTTGGTTGGACATCACATATAAGAGTATAAAAAGGGTATGTAAGAGACTTAATATCAACTGAACGCGAGTGATGAAAACACTTAGTATATAAACACTAGTTTTCATAATGAGTGGACACTATTGGTTTTACAGTACATTGGACGTTGGTTGTATCTTAACATAATGTTTTCCACTTTAAGCATGAATGTTATTTGTAGATAACGATTCAGTCCTTTTACTATGTTGGTCTTGTCCACTTAACATCAATTCATCAGATTATCAACAATTTATACTTTTGTAAACATCAAAATCTAAGGTGTGCTAGGTTGTCCAGTTTAGTCGATCGTCCATAGCTAACATGTGTGTGATTGCTATGTTGTTTGATATTAAAAATTGTGCACACAAGGTGTTTGTGAAAATTCCTGATATGACATGTCTCACAAAATTGAATGCTACGACTTACTAAGACTTCATATGCTAAAAGTAAAATTATATTATGAAATTAGACTTTTAGTCCATATGAATCTATATAAAATACACTCAATTTGAGTAAGAAATGAATTTGCTATAGTTCCTACAAAATGACCGTTTTGTTGGATGTTCTGTTTCGACCTTTACTTTTTGTAAAGTGAACTGGAATTATCTGGAAATGATATGTGATTTTGATGAACATCCCTGAAAACTAGACATTATAATCTTTAAATTTTGGGGTCACTCATAATTTAATTCATTGTTTTGACTAAGAAGCTAATTAAAACGGGGAGAAGCATGTGCAGGGTATTCTAATTGATGTCCTGTTCGAACATGTGTTAGTAGAATGATTAGTTCTTTGTATGTAGTGATCTTCTGATGATGCATGATACCATTTTCAAAACTAGAAAACATAAGGCTTTCTACAGTGATAAATTTTATGAAATTTCAATGAGATATGACTGATATTTTAATTTTATAAGATGATGGTATTGCACTGTGATAAAACAGAGTATGTGTTACTTTTTGATTTATTATGAATTGTATGGATTTTTACTTGGACTTTGGGATACCATTTCATGAACTAGAAATTATGTTAAATGATAAATTAATTATGAGAATAAGTTGTATGATAATCTATTAAGATAGGTGATTACTTTGATGGCATGTGACTCTAGGTATGTGTCTAGAATGAAAAATGTTGTGATGCTATGAACATGATGTGGATATGAATTTACTCTCCTGATTTATGTTTATATATTGATTAGTTGTGATGATATATTGATATATTATATTGTGATTTTATTCGCGCTTTGGTTTGGGTTTGGGGGTGTCCAACCCTTGACATCATAGAAAGGCTATGTTAATATATTGATTAATTGTGATGATACGTTGTGATGAGATATTGTGTTATAATCAGTGCTTGAGTTTGAGTCCAAGGGTGTTCGACCCTCAGCATTGTAACAAATTGATGTTCATGAATTGATTGTGTCTATGGTGATGATGTTTGCTGATTTGCTTGTATGAGGAGTAGGCTTACCCACTTAAGGGAACATAGTAATGGTGACCCTAGAGAGGGAAGGGAGTTAATTTCCTTCCTCTCCTGTTATTTGTGTGTGTGTGCACAACAAAGAAGACTTATAGCCAAAAACTTCATGAGGATTGACACACATTACAAGGACTAGAAGGAAAAGAACGAACAAACGCGGTGGTAAAATTGTGTTAGAGTTAGAGAGATGGTTATGTCGGGAGTTGGGGGTATGACTCTATACTTAATGGGAAATGTCCTCTAATGTCTATTCACATGTACCAATGCAACAGTCATTAGGGATCGATGCTTCTCATCATGAAGGATGAGTGAGGAATCATTAAAAGAGGGTTGATGACACATAATAGGTACACTATGGGACAGTCTAAACGATTCAAAGGAACCTGGGGATGTTGAGTTGTGATAACCCGACTAAAGGCATTTTTGGTTAGTTCAAGGGACTCACAAGCCTCACTTGACATTCCTGACTAGAGTAGAGTCGTACCCATGATTGGTGAGAGCGCAATGTCCTGTACTGACATGTAACGTGTCCTCCCAATCGTCATCCATATGTTGCATAAGGCCATGAAGGCCTAGGAGGCTTAGTGGCAATGTTGGGCCCAAGGTATGAATTGTGTGATAGATATATGGTTAAGTTACAGTGAGAGTTGTTTGTTAGTAAACCACACATAGTGGTTGGGTAGGTTAGTGTGCGATATTTCTGTTTTTGACTTCTAAGTAAGTTGAGGACTCACCCCTTACACCAACGTTTTCAGGTTCGGATGTTGAGTGTCGGGACAGATCTTTGCTTGTGGGATAGCATCTTTGAGTGTAGGAGGAACCCTCAGAGAGTTCTTCATCGGGTTCTTGTTGTGGGTTCACTTTTGTCCAACATATACCTTCTTGATGTCGTTGTTGGACCGCATGACTTGGATAGATGATTGCTCTGAGACTTGTGTTTTTCACTTTTGTGTATTGATATGAGCAGACCTAGGATTTAGAAACTTTTATATGTGTTCAGTCATCTTATTTACTTACTATTTACCATTGATACTTATGTTTGGTGGCCATGGATGCTCATATCATATCTTTAATATATATATATATATATATATATATATATATAATATGTTATTTCACAGATCTAAGGTTTTATACTTAAAGTTTAACTATTTATTATGTATATCAACTCATGGCTTTAAATGAAACAACATTATGTAAATACCTATGTTGTATTCAATTTAAAAAAAAAAAAAGTAGACTCATTTCTTTTCAAGTTGATAGCATTAAAAAAAAGGGTTGGTGAGACTTTGTGAAAAAAATTATTTCAGTGAAAAAATTATCCTATCTTTCTATTTTCTATTACGGCATGTATGAAAAGGATTTAAACTCATGTTTATAAAGATGAATAAAAAATATTTGAATTATAGTAAACCAAGATTTTAGGGTGTTCCAGTTAGGCAGTTGTGATATGAAAAACTGTGTGCATTTGACATTATTATTCCTTCTAAATTTCTTGATTATCTGCATTTTGTTCTCTCACTTTCAAGTTATCCTTCATGGTGCCTGCAAAGAGTCATGGTTCTTGTGAAACAACTCCTTTTAATGTAGAGGTTTCCCACCACTGCACATTCAAACTAAGTTCCAAGGCAAAAAAAAATAAAATAAAATAAAATAAAATAATCATTAGAACTATTGAGCCAAAAAGTAAACATGAGGATGTGGTTAGTTTGAAGTGTGAACATGATATTCTTTGACCCAACAACTATTGTGTATGTGTGCCATTGTGCCAGTAGCTTCAAATTATAGTATCTACGAATTCAATTTCAAAAACCTTTAGCATCCATATGTGGAATTCAAAGTGAATTTCAAAAACAAAAAAACAAATATTTGCATTCTTAGATATGTTAGCTATATTATTTTGACACATCCTGTATGAATTAATAATTTTAGACAACTAACATGCCTTACTAATACAATTCTAAATTTAAAAGTTAATAAATACTGTTAATTAGTCATAACCATGAAACTACCCACCTCATTTCTCTTTCTTGATGCAGGATAGTTGATGATGATGGTAATTTAACCATGAAACTACCCATGTGATAATATGATTATATTAGCAATTAAATTGAGATGTTAAACTCACGTACATTCTCTTTAATGTGTTAAACCTAGAGGATTATGTGTCACACTAGAAAATGATATTTACATACAATCTCTATAAAATATAGCAAATGTTATTTACATGCAATCTCTATAATGTTATTCGCATGCAAAAATCCACCCATTATTGGCAATTGAGTCGCATTGAATTCATGCCTTATGTTTCCATTAAAAATACGAGAGATTAAAAGAATGTAAAATCTGCATTGGAAATACACTTGTTCACACAACTCACATCCTCCATCTAGAGCTAAACATGCAACCCACACCCTCCAAAAGCAACACCTTGGTGCAGAATACATTGAATACTCATGAGATTTTGTTTAGGACTCAATGTATTGGACTTCAAATTTGATCCTACAACAAGCCACAAGATTACAAATTGTATCAGGTACCAAATTGTACCATGAAACGCATACAATGCACCCGTGATTATCTATAAAATTCATGATGCTCAGGTAGACACCACCCTTACTATTTTATGTTTGAAAGGCTTATTATTCAGATGTCATGTGATTCTTTTTTGGCCATATCCAGTTTCATTCAACATTGTACTAACAATAATCCAAGCTCACATGAATTTTGAGTTCACGTTTCCAACAGCTGCAAGGAAAATGTCTTTCTTTTCTACTACTATAAATATAAATCAAAAAAATGGATATCTCTACTATTGCGTTGTGCTCTCTACCGCTGCGTTCCTCACAAACTCTTCTCCTAGTTGTGAATTCATTTCCAAACAAGAAGGATATCTCTCCACTCTTGCAATCATGGGCTATCTAGGTACAAGTGATTCGAATGTGGAATACAACTGAAATTGAGCTCAGAGTGCAAAATCGTTATTTGAACTTAATTGTCATTGATCTAGAGATATCTTTAAACTATATTATTACTCATGAGTTATAATTTATTTCAAATTATATTTTGTTATTGCTTTCTTTAAGTGTTAGTATAATAATATAAAACTTAAATACAACATGTTATTTTTTTATAAAATTATAGGGAAATAAAATAAAAGTTTCAACGTCAAAGGACATCATCTACTACAATCTGTGAGTGCTTACTAAAGAACATCAAGATAGAATAAAAAACCATAGTTATAGAGTGAAAATGAAAAATGACTTTATTGTTACATTAAATGAAATGAATGTATGAGATTCACAAAAATAGGTTTAACTTCCATAAACCTTGCTTATATTCCCAATTTGAGGCAACATGCAAATTATTTCATAAGTAATTTTAGTTTCTAAAACTAAATTTCAATTTACTTATATGTATATTATTGGAGTAATAACAAGGTTAGAAATCAAAAGATATACCAAGTATGGAGATGAATGGTTAAAATATTACATTGAAATATTTGATGCAACACTTGGTATTCGCTTAAATATCTTTTTCTTTTCATTTTCTTCATGTGGTTATCTAATACGTACTAAACGTGTTTCAAACTTATAGAGGTACAATAGAATGTTTCTTGTGTGAAGAACATGCAGATATCGTACTAAATTATCATTGTAATAAGGATGATCTTGTTCCTATCATAGTCATCCAATTTGCAAAATATAATTACAAATGCACCTTTATGATTTTCTTAGTTATATCTTGACATGCTATTTTTTATTATACAATCCATGTTAATTTTATTCCTATAGTATCTTTTTCATTTTGTCTTTATTCAAATTATTTTCTTAGGCAACACAATTCATCTGGTCCAACAAGTGTCAAAGAGTATGTTTAATCAACATATTTGCCAATTTGTTACATTACGAAATAGGTATAAACTTTAAAATAATTATAATTTAATTTTTTCAATTCATAATATATTCTAAATTCATACTTATAATATATTAATTTTTAATTTCTATTTTATCTTTCAGATTGGTTGAACACTACCGTCAAATAGGGGGACAAGTTCAATATGTCTCGTGAAGCCAAACTGGATCTTCATCCACTAACCATTGTTCTGATGTTGATTTTTGAATCACATTATGTGTTGTTAATTATATTTTTTTATGATTTTAAAATCATGATTTGTAATATATTAAATTTAAACTGCATCTATAATTGTCGTTGTTTTGTATCAAAAGAATGTTCTTAATTTAGAAAATACATTTTTAATCAAGTATTAAACTATTTGCACATTAACAATTGCAAGCAACCAATTGAGTGACCTTTGCAGAGGCACGAGTACCATACTAGTTGAATTACTATGACCATTATGACAAAAAAATGGTAAATAAATTAAAAGAAAAGAAAAGCAAACAAAAAACACCTAAAAATATTTACATGGTACTCTCATTGTTACAATGGTCAAGGCATAACCCTTTTTTCATGGTCTTGGCATGCCCACAAACACCATCATTTCCACGATCTGTCTCATTGTTACATTATTGAAAGCAAACTAAAGGAGATGAAATGCTAAAAAAATTAGTCTAAAATCAAGCTAAAATTAGTAAAAAAAAATAGAAAATCATTATAATTGGAACTTCATAAAAAAGAAAGAAAAAATTACCCAAAAGAATGAAACTTGAAACCTATCAATGTTGGTACTTTATCCATAACTTTAGCACACATTTGGTTGGTATCCTTAACTTACAGCAGCACGATAATGATTGTTGCCTTACTCTAACTACAACTCATTTCTTTGAAATGTGGGTGTTCTTCATCATCATACAATATGATGCACTTGGAAGCTAAATACGGACTGGTCTTTTTCCCTCTCTTCCTCACTTGTATTGTTGCCTTCCTATGGTGTCTCCTTGAAATAATATATAAATCCTAGTAGATGTGGAATACATAGAAGGAAAACAAATTAGACAAAAAACATTACCATAATCCAATTCCAAAAATGAATTTAAAAAGGACCCCAAATCTAGATAATTTAAAATTTCACTGCATAATTAAAAAATAATAACAAAATACAACTTTACTTCCCCTAAACAAATCCAATTTGAAAAGACATGAGAGGAAGAATGAAAATAAAATTTTAAACAAAGTGAAAGTCTTCACATATGTTGTACTCACTAATAAGGGAGCCAAAGTTGATCATCTATCAAAATAAAAGGGGTTGAAATATAAAAATTAACATTAATATGTTTTGAAACACAAACTTATACCTTGTAAAGAAAGATTGGTGAGGAGAATAAAAAACATAACTAAAAGAAATTACAACCTATAATGTGGATTGATATGTAACTCATTGTGCTTCTCGGTCTTCCTTTCGATGATCATTTCATTATCTTCTCATAAATATTTTGAGCTCATAAAACTTGTTTGATGATCTATTTTCCTTTGTGGAGAAGACAAAAGTGTAAAAAGAAGACAGTAAAGCATGATGAAAATAAAATGTGTTTTTGGTCAAGAAAAATATGACGTGGGAAAAAGAAACCATCATTAAATCAACCAATCTATAAAAATTGTAAACAAAATTCTAAAATTAAGAATCACCAAGCTCCCTAAAAGAAATAGAAAAGAACAAGGAAAACCCCAAAATCCATTATCTAAATAAGAGAAAAAGAAAGTGTTATATAAAGTTTATCTATGTGAATAGTAGCAAAGTAAGCAAACAATATTTTGAAAATTCTCCGTAGTCCTCACTTCACTTAAGCGTAGAATCATCTAATTTGCAATGGTAATGACTATGGCCAGACTCCATCCTCTCTCCTACCTCTACCACTCCTTCCTTCGTGCTCTCAATGTCGTTGTCCCACGCCGCCTTCTCTCCTCCACACTCTCCATTCCCTTCACTTTCTACTTCGTTGTCGTGCAATGCCTTTGTGACATCCCCAGAGACCTGGTGTCCTCGCACTACAAAAAAAATCAAATTTTCCGACGGACAGAATCCGACGCTAAGTTAAAAAATTCGTCTAAAAAACAGAATTTTCGACGGAATTTTGACAGACAAAAATTCGTCGGTAAAAAGGGCGTAGGAAATTTTAACTGACGGATTTTTTTTGTCCGTCGGTAATTACCGACCAAAATATCCGTCGGTAATGACCCATAGGAAATTTCCAACAATCCATGGGAAATTTCCGACAGACACATATAGACATCAGCGACGGATAATTTTGTCGGAAACAAACATATGACTTTGTTAACACTATAAGACAAATAATAAAGATAATGTATAAATGGTACCAAGTAGGTTCATATTCCATTCACACACAAAAAAATGTAGGTTCGCAATTAAAACAATGATTTTGAGGATTTAAGTGAACATAATTATCCTAATAATAATAATAATAATAATAATATCTCCTAAAATACTTAAATTGATCAAGGTTCCTAAATTTTTTTCAAATTTGTTTTTTATCTCTAAATAAAAAATGTTAGACAACCATAGAGATATTATTTAAAATAAGAAAATCAAAGTTTAAAACCAAGGAAAAGCAGTAAAGTTATATATTATTACAGCCCAACTGCTTAACCTTAGCTGTGAATAACAGAGATACCTTGTTTAGAAGCTTCTGCACTTTCAAGCCTGTAAACATGCAAGCCAATACCTTGAATCTCCTTGACATCTATGTGAAATCAACAAAAGGAAAAGATGGAGATGTTAAGATATCCAATTAAATCTGTACTAAACATATATGGATAGCCTGCTACAAGTCAAGGCTGAAACACTAAATAACATGTTAAAGATGAAAATACCATCATAAAATTAAAATATGAAGTCCAAAGGCATAAGCACTAAGCAGCTTAACCATGCAAGCATTTATTATTTTAGAATATAATACATAATATGCAACCTGAAGCCCTTCGCCTAACTGTCTACTAAAACTTTAAGTATAAACTCACGGGTTAAGGCTAACATCAAATCTGGTCTATCATCAGGAATGCACCTAAAATTGCACAACTTTCCAGCCCACCATACCATGGTACTATAGTCATATTTAACATGACAGTTTTCTTCAGTTTGGGGCTATTTCATTACTAAAATTTACCCAGAGCAATTTAACAACTATATGAGGTTTCACAAAATCAAACTTGCCAAGAACCAATCATCTAAAAGATTAAGCTGAGAAGTGGAGAAAAAGAAATGGGTTATCTCTACCACGGGCCCTAATGGATTAACTAGCAATTTGAACTTCAACCATGGATGAAGAACTAACCAACTATACCTTTTAATCAAATTTTAATTTAATTGTGAAGAATGGAAGAGGAAAGTATTGAATCCTAAAAGCTTAAATTTAGAGGAGGCACATGAATAGCTTTCTACAGAAATAGAGCATTGTATATGTGATAATTATCTCCACAGTTACACACACATGTAGTTTCCATTTTTCAATTGTCCCCAAAATTGAAAAAATAGTAATTATCTCCACTGTTACAGACACAGATAGTTTCCATTTTATACGATTGTAAGGTTTAGAAATATAAAAATATGATACAGAATGTAAGAAAATACTAACATCTTTTATATCTTTGAATCTCACACCCCAATTTACATCAGCCCCAATAGACTTACTTTCTGGCAGAAGTGTAGATAATGTCTTCTTAAAAACAAGTTTATCAAGAAATAATAATATTCACAGGAGAAAAAAAGGGATACAACAACACATTTGAGTTGGAAAATTAAAAGCAGCATATGAGGCCACTAGCCAGTGGCACAATGATTTTACATCATGCTGTAGAGCATAGCACGATCAATCATTTTCAAATGTACAATGACAGATGATGGTATTAATATTAACCTGTGGCAAGGGTGGACCTTGACAAGTACCAGGACATGGTCCTGGGTTTTTGTCGAAGCTAGACTTGGGAGAATTATTAGGTGATAATTCCTGCAATTGGTCAAAATCCTGCAATCTTGACATAAGAATTTGAAAGAGAAGAGGTATGTGTTTTATTAATACTGCACTTTACATATCCTCTGTTATTTCCGGGATGAGCCTCATTAAAACCTTTCAAGCCAAAACCTAGGGGGAAAAAGACTTAAATAGGAAAAAGAGTACATCATCCGATTCTGAACAACTCAGCTAAAGCAAAATTTCAAATGGTAGCATTCCAAGTTCTTGGAATGTCTTTGCCATTGAGTTCCTGCAGTTTGTAGGCGTCGTTGTCCAGGTTGGTGATAACTCTGAACAGGCCTTCTGTTAGGGATTTTATACCACGGCAAGCGTACCGTTGTTATCGCTGTAAGTTTTGAATTTATAAAAGTTCGTCTCCACAGGGATTTGGGTTTATGTCGGTTGATTTAAAATTAACAGTTTAGTAGTTATATACAGATAGAAAGCGAAGATTCATTTGTTGTTGTTGTTGTTGCGAAAAATGTAAAGTAAGATAACGGAAAACAAATAAACGATGACAGGAAATGAAATGAATAAACGGATACAAGTCAAGTAAGTATAGGATTGGGTTTCGTCTTGCTTATCCCTTTAATTGATATTACCTATGCATTTTCTATTCTTGTTGACGCACACGTTTAGGTAAAATTAACTCGATTCCTCGCAATTAAGCCCTATGGATATTTTACTAAATATCGATTCCTCGCATACTTAATTAAATACCCAAGCATTAAGATTATATTCACGTGTTTAATGCGATCGAAACATTATGCTCTATTCCTAGCAACGTAACGTAATGAGTAATTTCATTCAGTTCAAACCCTAAGATTACTTTCCAGTCTCACTTAGGAATTTAAGTTCGTGACCCTAGTGATCAAGTAGAATCAAGCATTAAGCGTAGAATGAAATTACCAACAAGAAGTAGAACGATGCATAAATAATTAAAAGAGCATAGGGATAAGAAGAGTACGTCCAATCCTTAGAGAAGCTTAAGCGA
>PYAF01003114.1:57878-75755 GCA_007407185.1 Glycine tomentella
CGTGGCATGGCAGAACCATCTGCCCTGTATAACACATATGGCGCGTGTCGCGCCACCCTTCAAGTGGGTCGCGCCATATGCCAGAACAGCCATAAAACTTGCATTTTTAAGCACCTTTCACCGGCTTTCTAACCTGAATCCCCGCGCTATCGCGCGGGGTTAAGCGCCGAAAAAGAAAAAGGATAAGGGTCCTTACAATGTTTATTTATTTTTTGATGGAAAATGAACATATATGGAGAAAATATAAGTGTGACATTAACAAGTAAGGCGACTTATACTTGACAATAAAAATAATCGAATAAAATAAATTAATGTGTTGTTTAAATTTAAATGTTTGCTTAAATAGATTTTGTGGTTGGTAGGGTTTGGATGGCATAACCTTAAATGCGGATGACAATGAGGATATTGGTACTGATGTTGGTGACAATGGAAAAAAGGATGAAGATGAAGATGAAATTGAGAATAAAGATGGGGAGCAAGACATACAATATTGAAGGAATGGATGATGTTGTATTTAATTGTGCATAATGAAATGGTTGATATCTAAAAGTTTGAAATTAAAAATTTAACTTTTGATCATGTTGAAAGGTTAGATTTTGTTGATCTTGAAGTTGCACACATTTTCTACTTTTAGTATGCAACTTATTTGAACGAAAAAACAATAGTAAATGAAAACAAAACTAAGTGTATTAGAATAAACGAAATTCATATAAAAATTCTCAATGGTCATACAAATTTATTGACGAATTGGAACAACTGGAGGAAAGAAAATGAAGCATAGAATTATCAAATTTGTTCTAAAAAAGCCAATCGTGTTCATTTTGACTAATAAATTTAAATTTTTAAAGAAATATGCTACTAATTTTTCAGTTTGCAAACGCATGTAGTGTCATAAGTAGGAAGGATACAAAATTGCAACAAAATTTTCTTTCTTCTTGCACATATTTTAGATAAGATAATGGATTGAGTATGCATAAGAAAAAACATAAAGTGAAAAATGAGATAAAAAAGTGATTGTGAAATGATGTTTTATTTTCACATGGACAACCATATAAGACAATGGTATGTGACAATGTTTAGTTATGATCACAATGATTTGTTGAAGGAAATGTACATTGCCTTGTTACCAACTAAAAAAATATAACACACTTTGTCAAAATATTTCTTCTTATAATTATATACTTATTTATTATAACTAGTATTTAATCTGTGATGATTTTTTTAATTATCATTCTAAGTGTAACACCCTTAAAATTACAATTCATTGAGTGTGTATATTTATTATTCTCAGAGAAATTATTTGTGATTGAATTGATTATGAACTATAATTTAATTAAAAATCACGATGTTAATTTATTTTCTAGTGACTAATTGTCTGTAATTGTTTACTAATAATTATTTGTTTGACATTTTGGTGTTGATTTGATTATTTTTATGAGAAAAGAAAACATATTTGATCATTAGAATTTATTTAATTACACAAAAATACCTCAAGTGTTAAATTTTATAAAAGTTTAACTGGTTAGATTTATTTCCTAAAGCTAGCAAAAAATTAATTTTCTATCGCGAAAAAATATTTCAAAGTGCAAGATTACAGTGTGTAAAATAATTATATAGTGTAAACAACCTCCCCTCCCCCCAAACTCACGGCCACACACAACACACAACACACACACACACATTTGTTCTTCTTTTCTCTCTCTCTCTCTCTCCCCTTTATGACTTAGTGCAAAATTTAAGACGCCTTTTGTGTGTGTACACACACGGTAACATTCTGAAATTTTGATAACTAAAAATAGATGTTTGATGTATTCGTTATGCTTGTTTGATTATTTGATTAATTTAGATTGTTTGATTATTTGATTAATATAGTTGGTCAACAATTAAAAACTATCATTTTTTACAATAATGAGATGATATATATGTGTGTATATATATATATATATATTATTCGTCATAATTGAATTAATTAATTTATTGAAAATTATTTTTCTCCTAAAAAATTTAATGTTCCAGAATAAATAAATTTAATTTTATAATAAACATGAAAGTATTAATTCCCTATCTCATATTCTAAATAAATAAACACAATAAAAAATCTTAAAAATTTAATATTATATAAAGAACTAAAACATAAAAAAAATGAAAATGACACACTAGCATTGGTACGTGTTCCATTTCATATAAAAGTTAAAATGAAATTTATTTGTCATGATTTGATAAAATAAAATCATATGATTTTTATACGTGAAATAATATTATTATTATAATTATAAATAAATTTAATACTAATAATTAAATTAATTAATTTTTTCAAAAAAACATAAATGATTTAGCATATTTATTTATTTATTTGGTCTAAATTATTTGTATCTATTTTTTTAAATGATTATTTTCACTACAAAAAATAAAATGGAGAGCTCTTTAAACCATTAATATTGTAACTCTTTTTTTTTTACAAAATAAAATAAAAGACACTCTTTCACTAAAAAAAAAATAAAACTCTACCAAAAAGTATCTTATTTGAAGATAATGTCATTTTTTTCTTCCTTTATTTATAAATGTAAATGTTTATTCGTGAATAATAAATTTTATATGAATTATGCTTGGAAAAAAAAAACATTTTTATGATTTTCTTTTGAAATGGGCTCCAATGGCCCACAAGAGAAAACAAAAATAAGAGAAAAAAAAAAAGGAAAATATATGAGTAAAGGACATGACTTCTAGGGGTGGAAATGGACCAAAATGCCTATCAAGGGCCTTTGGCCTGGCCTATTTAAAGCTTGATCTGCCATGCTTGTTTATTATAAAGGTCAGGCCAAGGCTTTTTGAAAAGTTTGTTTAAATAAAAAGGTCGGACTCAAGCTTTAAAAAAAGTCTGTTAGGCCTATCAGACTGACCTATTTAATATATACATATATATATATATATATATATATATATATATTAAAACTTAAAAATAATATATTTATTTTTTAAAAAAATGTTTTTTCTTATTATGAAGGTGGATCAATCACTTTAAAAAATCACCTTGAAAATCTCATAAATGATTAAGAGAAACATATCTATAACTTATAGGATCATATTTGATAAATTATAAGAAAAACATATCTATTATGTTATTTTTTATTTTTTATTTTTATTTAATCAGGTTTTGTATACAGGCTTCCATGCCAGACCTTTATGCAGACCTTAATAACTTATTTTTAACAGGTAACAAGCCAAACTTAGGCTTAATGATAGTGATGCGGGTCAGGCTCAGGCCTATCAAAGCCTGACATGACCTATTTCCACCCCTAATGACGTCAAATGTTCCACAATAAAATAAAAAAAGAAAATAAAATACCAGTAAAAAATATTTTCCTTAAAAAATTGGTCATAAAATTATTTTCATAAAAATTGGTCATAAACAAGAAAATATTTTCCTCTATTTATTTTATATTTGATACTTTTTTTAGTCATAAAAATAATTGACAGATTAAAAAGGGGCAAAAAATATCTTAAAGAAATTATGAAAATGCAGGTAAAAATATCTTAAAATTGTAACAATTAACATTTATAAATAAAAAAATATCATGTATTTATAATTTCGTAAAAATAGAATAATGGTATGTGTTATTTTCCTATAAGGGTTGTTTATTGGTAAATTAATCCAAAATAAAGTCTTTATGCTCTCTGTTTGTTCAAATAATGATAGGTGTGATTCTTTTTTTTTTCTCTCCTTCCAAACCCTAACCCTTCTTCCTCTACACCTCATAGACTAGCACATCAATGATGCCTCTGCACTCCAAATATTTGGCAACATCAACCCTTACGTGTCCATGGCCATTATTGGCGTCTTCGTCTTCCTTGTCCATGGCCCTCTTCATCTTCCTTGTCAACGACAAAGGGGAGAAAATGGGACAGTGGTGGTTGTTGCGGTAGTGGAAGAGAAGAAAAGAAAGAATGATGGAACCCCCGTTCTCGATCCCATTTCGGTGTGCATGTGTTCTATCCTATCAGGTTTCTTTTACGTTTTTTCATATGTTTCCTTAAACAGTAGAAGTGGTAAGTGGTTGCAGAGTTGAAGTGGAGATGGCCAACCTTCCAAATTCAAAGCTTTATGGGAAAGAGAAGATGAAAGGAGCGCAAGAATTATAAGACGAAGAAAGCTTCTCGCGTGCTATGCAGCTTTGCAGCTCCGTTGTGGTTTCCATTCTAATGGGGTTTCGTTGGGACCCTTGATGGCCTTGCTTCAAGACAAAATCTTCCCACGTTATAATAACCTAGGTTCAAAAAAAAAATCTGATGCTAACAGCGTGGGAATGGCGCCGTTAGCGTGGGCACGGCGCTAGTAGCGTGGGAAGTGGCGCCGTTAGCGTGAGATTGCACCAGAAGGCTTTTCTTGCGCATATTTGGCGCAAGTAGCGCCAGGATCGATGCTATTAGCGCCAGTATGGCGTGATTAGCGCCAGAATGGCCGGGAGACCCCTCTGATTCGAATATCTGGCGCGATTAGCACCAAAATGCTCCAAGAAGTTTTTTCTTTCGAATTGGTGGCGTCATTAGCGTGGGGTGTGGCGCTATTAGCGCTGGAACGCGTACATGGGCCTATAAAAGGCTATTTTCGCGTTTTGGGAGAGAAAAACTGATTCTCTTCCTCTTCCTTTGCCATTTCTGCCATTGATGAGCTTCCAAGCTCCTTAGACCTCCATTCTTTGGCTTAAACACCTTCTTTTACACCCATATCTTGGTGGAAATCATCTGTGAGCCATAATCCTTCATCAATTTCCTTTAAAAACCCCTCAATCAGAGAAATCCCTTTCTCTAGGGACTTCGTAAAAACTTGAGTTTGGCGAGGAACAACGTAGATTCTTGGACACCCAAGCTAGGGAAAGCGGTCCACGAGTCTTTTTGGTCGTCATTGAGGTAAGAAACTCGAGATTCACTAATTAATTTGTGAATTGGGGTTTTGGGTGAATAGTGATCCACTTATGATAGAGCTAGAATTAGCCTTGGGTCCTTTAGAAAAGTGTGTTTAGAACGTTGTGGTGATGAAGGATTAGCTTTCAAATGTTAGTTTGGTGAACTTTGATTATGGGCTCTGATATGTGCATGTGTGGCTTGCGTATGTTGAGTCACTTGTTGATGTTAAGATAAGCAAGAGCCTTGGTACATGGTTTGGGGGGGTGTCTGAAAGGCCATGTGAAGGTGACTTGTATATAGACTGAACCGTTCAAGCTATAATTGAATTTAAAATAAGTGGACTGTTGAGAGCTTTGAGCTCATTATGTTGGGCTTGCTTTGAGTTTGTGGTGACTCTGATGCCTTGGTTGAACTAAGATAGACCACTAAGGGTCTATGAGATGCCTAGTGAGAGCTGGACTATGATGAACTTTAAGTTAGAAGACAGAGAGGTTAATATGGAAAGGAAGAGTGTTTCCTTTCATATGAACGGTTGAAAACCGTTACTGATTGTTTATCTGCATGCCTGATGTAGGGCGTGAGATTCATATTGCTGGTAGTGGTCACCACGAGGCTGAGAGAGCTGGTTTTGAGCTAAGATCAGGTAAGCTCATCGTTCTTGGGGAATGTCTCCCTTGCTTTGATTCACCATTCCCAAGAGGGTGATGGATTGATATGCCATGCATTTGGATATTGTATGTTGTTAAATTGAGACATGTATGTGATGTTGAGAGAAATGCCATTATGGCATGTTGGTAATTGTTGTTAGCTAAAAACTATGATAGTGTTATGCTTGTATTGATTATGAGATGAATGTGATGATTGTAACACCCTTATATTTCACTATATATGTGCATTTTCTCATAAATATGCATTCCTAGACAAATGACATAAATACCCTTGGACATTTTTGAAAATGACCAAAATGCTCCTGAACATTTGTGCAAATGACCAAAATACCCTTTTAGCTCTGATAAGGTCAGATAGCTTCAGTAAGGTTATGGAAACCTAACAAAAGTATAGTATGCTCCTAGATAAGGAATTATTGACATTGCTAGTAAAGAAAAACTATGAAATGAAATTTTTAGAAATTTTGAAAGATATTTCAAAAAGAATTGAATATAAATTAATCCAAGTTCCATAAAAACACAGAAAAAGGAAAGATACAATCTAGGGAATTTTCTCTTAATTATGGAAGGAATAGATTCTTTAATAAGTGATCTAAATATTTTACTAATTAAAAATAAAGTGAACCAATAGGAAATTAGATAAAACTATTGGAAGAAAATTGTATGACATCTTATTGCATGTTACTAAATCTTAAGTTAGTTTCTAACTGATTTTAGAATTTACTCCTAAGAAAGCAATTGAAATTAGGCTTTCATAAATTATAGAAATACTTTTGGTCAATATAAGAAAATATGTTAAGCAAAATAAAGCATTAAAACCCCTAAACCATATCTATTCCACGGTTTAAGCCATAAGCTAAAAATTGAAACATATTTGCTCCAAAATCAAGCTTGGCCGTGCACTTTAGTGAAGAGTGGAGAAAGCTTTAGAAAACTCAAGAAATAGGACACTTGTGTGGTGAAGAAGCTAGGAAAAATATCATTGGACCATTTGGAAAGCTAGGCCATTATCACCTTGAAAACAATGCAACAAAAATCTCCTAAGACCAAGCCATCCCACGTGAAGAAAAGAAAACAAAAGACAAGGCACCAAGCTTGATTCATTGCACGGATGAAGCATGAAGAAGGTGGAAAACTCAAGAACATGTGCACTTGAAAGCAAGCCATTGGTTAGCCAATAAGAGGTGACCAACTAGAAAGCAAGGGCCAATGAAAAGAAAACAACTAGAAAGCTAGCTTAAGATATTTTCTACTTAAAGCCAAGGAACCTAGCATATAAAAGGATGGCGGGGACCAAAGTGGGGCAAATTTTGCACGGACAACATCTCACTTTCAGCCACATCCTTTTCACTTAAAACACAAAACCAAACCAAAGATACACCTTAAGGAAGCTCACGTGAAAAAGGCTAGAAGTTTGAAGACAAGTAGCTAAGTTCTAAACCAAAAGAAAAAGCTAAGGTATGGGAAGTATTTGATACACATGGCTTAGATAATTGATTAGGTATTGTTACCATTTATTTCTATAAGATTTAAGCTATGTTATCCTTTATTCTCTTAAGACTTAAACTTTGTATACCATGTGTTTGTTTAAATGCCTCAATGAATTAAAAAGAGTACAAAGATGATTAGTTGGATAAATAACTTTACATGATTTAAAGAATAATTATTTTGAATCTAATCTAGTTTAATCTAGTAATAAAAGTGATTAAGTAACCTTAGTTAACTTGAAGAATATTTAATTTGAAACTAATTTAATAAGAAATTGACTAATTAATCTAACCTTTTATATTTTGTGACTAAATATATATATTTGCTTTGTTAATATTTGCTTTACTAAGGTTGTGTGAGATTGTTGTATGTTACCTTATGTTGATGTCACTTTATTGATGTTGAGGTTTGTTACTTTATTTACTTGATGTTGAACCATGGGTTGTGTTAAAGTTTGTAGGTTATATTGTTAAAAATGTTCTATTGAAAGTTGTGGGATGTCTATGGTGTGTCCTATTAAGATGGCTTCCTTAAAGAAAATTATGGTGCACCTATACATTTTGTAAATTAAATTGGTCATGATGGGTGAATAGAGATTGTGGTGTCAAAGTTATGAGAATTTGAGAAATAAAGTAATGGTAAAGAGTAACTGAAAAATAAAATGAAACCATTACATGCATCATTTACATTTGACCCCTCAGAGTGGAGGGAGGTTTCACTAGAGTAGGTGAAAATATTCTGATTGTGGTACCCTTTAACCCCTCAGAGTGGAGGGAGGTTTCACTAAAGTGGGTGAAACTCTTTGACTCTATCCCTCAGAGTGGAGGGAGGTTTCACTAGAGTGGGTGAAACTGTCTTGATTCTGGTACCCTGTAGTGATAATCTGAGATCTCAGTCATGCATCATTTAACAAAGAAATCATGCATCATTCATTATGCATCTGTTTTATGATTTTTATGTTGTTTCTGTTGTTTATCTAACCATGCTTATCATATACTTACCCTGTTTTGTGTCTGTGGTTTGACACCTGTGATGACCCCAATACATTTGGGCGAGCAGAGGAACAATAAGCTAGGGAAATCATTGAGGAAGAATGGATGAAGAAGCTGGATGTATCTTGTGCTATGATTTTGATTTTCTGTTTATCTGTATTTGGAGCTGCGTTGTTTGTATTAAACTGTTGTATCTTATTTTGTGACAAACTATTTGGGACTATACTTGGACTGTATATTAAACTATGTGTGGACTTTGTATTTTGATAAATTTGCGAACGCGTTAGAATAAATAACTTATTATGTATATTAGTTTTACATAAACGAATTATTTAGAAAAAATTTTCCGTAAATTAAAAGCGTAGTAGGTTAAATACGAAAATAAAACGAAGGCGTTACAATGATAATGTTGTGTGATGTGATTGTATGAGAATTCTCTGGCCAGTAGAATAGGGAACTATGGACCCCTTGGAAATGTGCCCTTAATTGGATAATCTTCCTTGGGACAATCCATAGGCGTCCATGTAATTCCTGAGAGAATGTGCCCTTCATTGAATGATCTTTCTCAAGTATGGGCGGGGAAAGCTATGAGGGAATGTGCCTTTAATAAGATGATCTTCCTCAGGCATGGATAGGGAGAGTCTTGAGTGAATGTGCCTTTCAGTAGATGATCTCCTCAGGTACTCAATTGGAAGTCCTGAGAGAATGTGCCCTTTTAAGGATGATCTCTCTCAGGAAATGTGTGATGGGTACCTATGTTGTTACCCTGTATTGTGATAAGCATGTAGTGAGTTACCCGTGAGCTATGAAGGCTAATTGTATGAATGATGTTTATGTGATATTAATTATGTTGTTTATGTGATTAGAAGTGAACCAGGGGGAGGGCAACCTCCAAGAACCCTGAGTTTACTAAGATTATTATCTCACCCCTGTGGGGCTCTTGTTGCATGTGATGTTTCAGGAGTAGTAGATAGATCCCAAGGCAAGAGGCCTGAGTCGGGATAGTTGTGGATAGAACCCTAGGCATAGATGACTGAGCATGTTGGCTCACATTTTTTATTATGCCTGTATTTGTACAGTTTTGAGAAAAAGGATATTTTGCATATGACAGAGATTCACCATATATGTATAATGTATAATTATATTTGATTTAAGCTTCCTGTATTGGTTATTATTATGCTTGTTGCGCTATTCTGATATAATGATAATGTTAATACGTCGGGTGCACACGGGGTGTTACACACGTAGCTGGTTATTCTCTCTCTTAAATATTATTATTGTTTTATTCCCACGAATAATGTTTGTATTAATATGAGCAGCTCCTGCAGGGAACCCAATTCATACTGCACCATTTTTCATGCATTTAGGCTGATTTTTGCCAAAAACTAATTAGCAGAGTAGTATTTCAGGATTAATTTACTAGTGACTTACTTCCATATTTATTTTTACAGTAGAATTGTAGAAATTTCCTGTCCCTTCCTTCCTTAACATTGCATGTTGAACAATTTTCTAAATGACCCATCATTTTCTCTAAATTGTAGAGCCAGAAAATCTCTTGCTCCATGAACATCAAAGAATGTCTCATGCTGCTGAGGATAATTAGCGAAACCTTTTTACCATTAAAGATTGATAATTTATGTTATAAATTTGAATATGGTTAACAAACTTGAGGACTGAGTAGGTTGCTCCTATGGTTATCTATTTGGTCATACATACTATATAAGTTGTTCGTTTAATTTAAAAGAGTTCATTGTATACATTCCATTAGTTAGGATTATTTGTTTCCTATGTTCAGGTATTATAGTTAATAGAGAGCATAATCAAGAGTGAAAAGAGTGAAACATTAACCCTTGTAAGATTCACTAGACTCTAGGAATATTTTTTTTCCTCCTGCATGTTTCTTTCTCTATTGATTTTATGATAATTCAAAGAGGAAGTTAATAACATTGATGGCAGGTGGTGTGTAAGAGTAGAGTCTGGACAGAAGACAAGTTTTAAGTGTTTATTGTTGTCCAGGTGCCTAAAATTTGTCAACATAGCTTTCATTATTCATTGTTCATGAATAATGTTTGTTAGCAAGTGTGTTACAATATTTGACTGGTAAATTCAGCAAAATTCAGCAATTAAATTCAGCAAGTGTGTTACAATATTTGACAGGTAAATTACCTATCATCCTCATAACATAATATAGATATTTGGTACAATGATTTCATGGCAATTGGCAAGGACTATTTAGCATAGAAATGGAGTTCCTTTTATTAATGACTTATTGTTTGTTTAATTTCCTTATACTAACACTTTCTCTGTCACAAAGGTGTCATATAGTTAGGTACGTATATTCTATATACTATATAGTATTTATTATATATATTACCTTGTTCAAGTGTTCAGTGTATAGAAAAACATTTCTTTTTGTCATTATCTTGTTTTTTTGTTCTATGACTATGAGTGAGGTTTTGAAAATATTAAGTGTGAGGGCAAGCTTGAACAACAAAATATAACTAATACTAGTAACCTATGAAGGTAAATATTAAGTGTCAGGGCATGCTTGAGCACTGCAAAGTGGGTTATGTCCTAGGAACCGTATTGGCATGCTTGAGCAATGGGTTTTTTTTCTAAATTTACCTGCTAGCACTGGAGTTAATTGGCATTGTAGTCATGTTCTCGGCACATCAAAGCTTGTTTATTCTTTTTAATTATACTTCTATTCCAGCCATAGCCAATAGCATAGCTAGTGTTTATGTCCTAGGAACCGTATTTGTTTATTAAGTCCCTGGGAGTAGATTAATAGTGGTTATGATGAGATGATTATAAAACTTATTCAAGTGATTTATAAAATAATTATAAAAGTGATAATTTATTGTCATAACAAATAAAATACATTAAAAAACTTAGACGTCCCCTAGTTTTATCTATCTTCATTTTTTAAAATTTGAATTTGTCTTCATGTTTATAATTTGAAAATTGCTACCAAGGTTCTTTTCTAGTTAAATTAGGAGATAAGCTACTTTAAACAGAAACGTGATAATTGGAAAAGAAATATTATTTTTGTTGTTATAATGAAAATGACTGAGATTTTAAAAGGGAAGATGTTTGAGAATGATATATCAGTTTCAATTGATTATTGTATTTATTAAGACTACACTATATCATTTTGGTATAAATATAATGTTAAAGTTGATGGTAACACGAAACTTGAATAAAATTATGGGTAAAATGTAAGAATGAAGTAAAACTTGAATAATCATATTCTTTTCATTAAATAAATAGAATGACTGTACTTGTTCAATTTTGTTGCATTCTATCAGTTTGACCTTCATATGGTGTTATTTCTCATATGGGATTATACTTCAACAAGTCTGTGAATTTTTGGTATGGATGATTGATTATGAGATTGGGGGTTTAAGTGGCTATTTTGTTCATTATTTTGATTTTTTAATGATTAGTATATTTATTTATTTGGTATAAATTATTTGTATCCATTTTTTTATATGATTGTTTTTATCTATCAAGGAAATCTCCAAAGCTTGCATCTCAAAATAATATCCCGTTGCTCTTCCAAATGTGAGCTATGAAACATGGTTATCTTCCTAAAGTGTTCTTATTTGTATAAATCATTACATGAAAAGAACCATAGATAGGTAAACTTTTACGATAATGCTTACTTTTAGGTTCAAATGTTTTTATTTAAACTGATTGTGGGAGTTTAGTATTATGTAGTATAGAATAAAAATTGTATTATCACGTTGAATTTATTAATGATTTTAGTTTGGTTAAATTAAATTAAATGGTAAAGCATCAATTGCTATATATTGGAAGATAAAGTGACAATAAAAAAGATTTTATGAAAGGTTTGTCAGTTCTAGAACCTTAAGGTATACCCTGTTTGCATATGTGAAAGAAGGCATTTCTTTGTTTAGTTAATAAAATAGGGTGCTAATTCTTTGATTTTTTTTTTGTAATACTTGTCTTTTTATGTGTTATCTTCAAGTTTATCACCAAGCAAGTGGTTGCAATTGCAAATGAGAGACATTATGACCCTTCTTTAGTAAAAAACAATTGAATAAGGTGATGAAAAATTGAAAATAAAAAAATAGTGATAATATAACAAATTTCTTCACCCTTTTTTACTGTAACAAATTTCTAGTCAAATAAACATAATTATCTGGAAAATGGATTTCTGGATTAATGTCTGAGAGGCTTACTCACTGGAAAATGGAAAATGGTTTTCTAGACAATTTGACATGGAAGTATATATAAAAAGTATCAAATTTTTAGCTTATGAATAGGATGGCTTCTTAAATTTCTGTTTTTCTTTTGTAGCTAAACCAACATTGCCCACAAATTTTGAGGATACATGGGCAAAACTAAAGTCTGCCATTTGTGCTATATTTTTAAACCAACCTAACTCTTGTGATTTGGAGAAGCTTTATCTTAGTTTTCAGGGAGACAGTTCCACAACGAGCTAACACTCATTAACTTGTGAGTGTATTTTTTTAGTTTTAAGTAAACTCTAATTATTGATTTTCTTCATCACCAATTTCTAGAAACTAATGCAGCAAAGTAATTATGATGTTACTTTGAGCTAAGTGGAGGCTCCACTATCCCTGGAAATTAAAGAAGAATAATTTCATTTTATCATCAGTGGTTGGACCTACGACAAGCCTTTCTTTCATAAGCTTTAACCCCTTTGGAACAAATAAAGACCACAGATTCTTATTGAAAGGCTATTGCTAACCAGACTTGATTTGTGTCAATTTGTTGTATAATAGCATATAATGAGTCTGTGTGTGCACATGTATGTGCATGCGTTGCTTCCTTTCTCTTTCCTTCCATTTACATTGTTCCAATTTGTAGTATATGATATATAATGTATGTGTGTTCATGCATGTGTTGCTTCTTTTCTTTTTCCTTCCATTTTACTTTTTCTTTTCCATTTTTTTCCTATGATTGGTATCCTTTTTCTTTGTCTATTCCAGTCTTGTCTAGAAATTGGCTAACAATTGTAAGAGTGAACAATGATTAAACTCCAGGGCGAATGCATCCCGGTACTCTCCAAAGGTTCATAACACCCTAGGGCTCCCCTAGGAGAACCTCCAGCAAAACCCAAGGCATCCCCTTGGTCGATTACAGTTTCTTAAAATCCATTAACCCGGTAAACCTTGACAAAACCCAGGCTCAGCCCCTGGTACTCTCCAAAGGTTCATAACACCCTAGGGCTCCCCTAGGAGAACCTCCAGCAAAACCCAAGGCAACCCCTTGGTCGACTACAGGTTCTTAAAATCCATTAACTCGGTGAACCTTGACAAAACCCAGGGTCAGCCCCTGGTACTCTCCAAAGGTTTATAACACCCTAGGGCTCCCCTAGGAGAACTTCCAGCAAAATCCAAGGTAGCCCCTTGGTCAGTTACAGGTTTGTAAACCCTAGGGATCCCCCAGGTAGACTTCAGTGAAGACCCAAGGTTCGTCCGTGGAAGAAAGTTCATAATTCCAACTACGCTGAACCGTTAAGGTTCATAAGTCTAAAGCCTTGGTTGACCTTATTAAACCCAAGATCCGTCTTGGTAGCAAAACCCAAGGTCTGCCCTTGGTACAAAGCCCAAGAGCTTCTCTTGGCATGAAGACCCAAGATCCATCTTGGTAGAAAAACCCAAGGTCCGCCCTTTGGTACAAAGCCCAAGAGCTTTTCTTGGCATGAAGACCCAAGGTCTGCCCTTGGTAACTCGCGGTTTGTAAATCCAAATAATGTTGAACCCACGGTTCGTAAGTCTCAAGCTTTGGTAGACCCTTACAAAACCCAAGGTATGTCCTTGGTATGAAAACTCAAGGTCTACCCTTGGTACGAAACCCAGGGCGGACGCGCCATTGGTACATTTGAAACAACGCAAAGGACCCAAGACCGGCTCTTAGGACCACTAACCCAAGATCGTATCTTGGAAAAACTCGACAAAACCCAGCATGGACAACTCCACTAGTATCAATGAGGTACGACTATGTCAACTCTCAATATATGCTACCATTATCACGTTTTCCTTGCAGGAATACAAGTTCGTAGGAATACAAAGCCCAAGAAACACTATAAATACAACCTTACAGGTTCTCTCTAACGCACTCCATTCATACTTGAGTACCCACTTGAATACTCATACTCTTACACTTATGAAATAACATTCAGTTATTCTCTTATAATTGATATACTTACTTGAGCGTCGAAATGTCCTTACTTTGTTTTATAGGTCCCTTCCCTAAACAAAGCTTACTTATTGTTCGATGTACAGAATTTGGAGTCCACCTAGACCACGTCTACCTCACACGTGGAATTTCCAGATTTTGGTAAGAACATAACTAAATTATAAAACTTAGTATATAAGTACATCAGAGTTTAACTACAAAAAAAATAAAACATAAGCTTATATTACATGAATGAGAACTCATACAAAGCTCTCAGCACTTACAAAACATAAACAAGGTGTATAAAGCATAAAACCAAATCTCATACATTAGGAACTACAAACTATATTAGTCTTCCTCTAAACAAGCAACTCCAAGCTCCAAGCTTCTTCATGAGGCATTCATCTATTAACTTGTAAAACATGAAAACTAAACATATGAGACATAAAGTCTCAATGATTGATCTAAGACTCTAGGTTGATTCTCTATCCTAGAGATCCTTTTCCTACCTCTCTAGGCTTCTTTGGTCTTTTCTTAGTTCTCACATTCATCACTTATGCTTCATCATAATATATTTACCTTAGATTCTGGATTATACACTGACTTTTACTTAGGAACTTAAAATTAGCCTACTATGGCAAGTCTAAGGTTGTAGGTATACTAGAACAATCAACTTGATTCTAAATCTTGGATCACTCACTAAGGTCACACTTCCTTATCCATCGGATGAGGACATGCCTAACTTTTCTATTCTTTTTTGACTTATCCATCTAGACTTGCATTGCCTATCTAGAAGGTATATGGACTCATCCTCCCCCTGAGGGTAGTTCATATCATACTGACATCCTCATCTGAGGCGTAGGTCTAACTTACCTCTCTCACTTAGCAATTAGGCTCAAGACTACTTTAAAGCATGCAAAAGGAACACATACACATCAAGCATAAAATCACTTACTAGTTGGTTTCTACTGTGTGGTTTGTGTTATCTTTTCATTTAAGTTATACTTGAGTTTCATCATTATCTCGTATTGGTTGAGTTCTAGCTAAGAGATGCAGCCTTCTCATTATGGCCTCTTGTCCACTATATGTCAAAAATAGGTGAACCACCTTCTGTTATTCGAAGACATGTTAAGTCCAAACATTCTTCCTTTACTGAAGAATGAGTTGTCCTTCTGTATGAAGAACCCCACCTTCACTAGTAACGATGGTTGGTATTCCCCATGGTTGTCTGGGTGACGGTCCCTTTGCTTACCTCTAGACCCTCTCTCTTGTAGCTCCTTGTAAAGTTTCCTAATTTTTCACTTACTTGAAAACGATAACTTTCTCTTTGAGACTCTTTCATAATAACATTTTCATAAACATTTCATAAACAAATAACTCCTTAGTGACATAAAGTATCCTTAGCACTTTGCACACTGACATCATGGTACGCCGAGCGTGCGGATCTCGGATGTGACTAGTACTAATGTAGGTTCTATTACATCACTGAGGGGATACTCTTTTTTGAAATCCTTTATTGAAACTAAAACCTTTTTCTAAAAAACCCTTACTTAAACCTTAGGGGAAACTCCCAACCCTTTTTTTTCTAAGAGATATAGGTATAGTTTTAAGTGTCTTAAACATCTTTATTAGGAGAGGTTCATCGTTGCATAACAATCCCAAACATAACGCACCATCTTAGAAATACACTACAAACAATGCTATCAATACCATCACTAACAACTCATCATAGCATAAAAAAATCATAGATTATATACAAGGAAGCAAGCCCAGGGAACAACTATGTCAATATAACTTTTAGCTATCCTTAAACAACTCTTTGGAGGTTTATAAACCTGTTCTTTGCCACCCACACTCGCCCAATGAGCATTGCTTGCCCAGCTAGCAAACTTCCTTGGGAGCTTGCTCGCCCCGCGAGCACGGTGATTCTATAGAATCACGATTTTGTGAGATTTGCATAAAGGGGGCCAACAATGGTTTCCCATGCATCCCCAAGCTCATAAATCAAGTCCCAAACAAATCTATTATATATCTAACCGATTAAACTTCTCAAAAACTCATCAATTAAAATCCCCAAATCTCATAACTTAGGGTTCAAAAGGGGAAAGAGGGGAAAACAAGCCCAAACAAGGAATCAATGTGGCTAAAGGGGAAGCACTCACACTGTGGAGGTCTTGGGTCAAAGCTCTGAGCACTAGGTCTCTAATCTCTGCTCTTTCTCCCTCTCCCTCTTCTTCCTTTTCTCTTCCTTATATCTAACTCTTTCTTTCTATCTATCACTTTCTTTCTCTAACACTCCCTCGCCCTCCTAACTTAAAATCGTGCAAGTGTGTGTGGGCTTGGTGGGCCTCATCCAACTTTGGGTCTTTGCTTCCCATCTGGGTCCCGTTATCTTATTCTCGCTAGTTCCTAATATAAAGTATTTGTTATTAATAATTCCTAAGGATATCCTTTAAACATTAATTATAAAAAGTTATTCCTTAAAATATATCTTTCGACTATTATTTTTAAAGTCCATAAATTTGGGATATTATACCTTACTTAACCCTTTTCTTTTTATCTTTAATGGTGTTATAGTTAGAATACCAACTCACAAGACACTTAACTTCTTGATCATAGGAATAATGCTAAAAAATGTTGCCATGGAAATACTGTGAAAAACACTTATTTTAAAATGGTATGCAAAACCTTCAAAATAGGGAAGAGATATACATTGAGGAAGGACCAACGTTGTGATCTATTGCAAATTTAGAAGGGAAGATTCCCCCACTTTGTCCATGTTGCATTGAGTTGCAAAAGGGGATGTGAGATTTGCCAATGGATCTATGGTGTTCGATGATGAATCTAGGATATTAATATGACTACGTATACAAGGAAAAACATGTTATGGTGTAGCAAGTTGGATCCACATTTTTCGTGAGGACATTAGTTAAATTATCCATGTTAACTATACTTTTTTTACCCAATCACACTAATATATTCCAATCTGCTCTACCTAGATAGATCTTGACCATCATTTAAAACAATAGTAGATCTAACGAAATAGAAAAATTTTCCCACAATGAGAGACACGTCATGTTTTTCCACTGTAGCCACAACTATTATATAAATCTATTAAAATTCAAACTATAAAATCTTGATTATAGAAGTCTTTTAAAAAATATTAAAAGTAATTACATTCTTACATACTACTTTAAACTATAATTTGTGGGGGGCATTACTGATAATATACGTTAATTTTTCATACTCTATTTTAAATTATGGGGACAATTTATTGTTACATTATACTAAGCAACATTTTTAAATTAATGGGGATGTAGATTAGTCTTAGGGGGAAACTTTCGTCAAACTGCCACATTTGGCAAAAGATAAAGCTAGAGTGCCAAGCGGACAAAAGAAATTGTCGATATGCCACGCGGCATATGTCGCTGCCAATGGAAGCACTTGAGATTGGAGAATTGTGTGTCTTATATGATCACACAGGGAGTGATTTATATTAAACTGTACAGAAACCATGATGCAATATACATGATGTGGGACTTATTCTATTATATATACTATAGTATTCTAACACTCCCCCTCAAGCTGGTGCGTATATATTGTGAGCACACAGCTTGTTACATATATATTCAACCCGAGGACCCCTAAGAGCT